>BOPP01000055.1:2472856-2485719 GCA_017312745.1 Gryllus bimaculatus
TAGTATCTGCGAGCATGACTTAATTGTTCCAGAGCTTTACGAATTGGTTCATGATCCCAAATTTGATTGGAGAGCGGAGGTAACAGTCATGTCGAAACTGTACACAAGAGTTTTTACTTTTTCGCCTTACGAAGGAACGTTTTAGAAAAGAAAATTCTATAATCGTACGCCGGAAAACGGCGAATTTTTTAGTGTACGATTTTCAGCCTTCAATCCACTGTCTATGGGTCATTGTTTTTTCGGTTCGAGTGGCTGTAACCTTGCTCGTCCTGTCACTCACACAGAAGGCAAGTTTGTGCTTTGTATAACTTGGTAGTAAGACTAACAGATTTAGCCTATGAGTTTTAAAATCGCTCATGCATTTGTGCTGAAAATTAGTGTCTCATAATTAATAAAAATGGTTGCAGTGTATGCGCCATCGCGCGTCTCGTGTCGTGGCGAGCGGCGTGCAACGAGGTACTCCAACCTGGTACCCGCCTCTCACACAGCGCCACGCACTATGATGAGCCAACAGCGTGGACAGTACCGTTGGCTATAGATCGGGCAACAGCACAACACACATATCGGCTCCGTATCTCACGTGAGGTAGCCAGAGGGCTACTAAAATAAAGGGGCTGGAGGAGCACTCGTACGAGGAAATGAGGGATCGGCCGAAATGAATAGAAAAGCGAATAGCTTAATATTAATTTAATTCTATAGTGCCTCTTGGATTAATAAAATGTAAACTTCCAATCTAATAAAGCGAATGGAACAAGAAACAGGTATAAACTACTATATACAAAAATGCGTGCGGGCCGCAGCGGTGAATTGCCCTACAAAAGGGTATTGCAGAAAACTAAATACTAAACTTAATCAATAATTTACAACAGATACATTAAATTCATTGCACAAAACTGACTTAAACAATACTGCCTCTTGATGATGATGGAAGAAAAGTTCATCAATTAATGTCGATATGTTCCATTGCATGGTATAGGAACCTGAGAAGCTTGGCTCGCTAAGAGCAGAAACAGTGGTACCTGCTCATTTGAAAGGGCCGCTGGGCTCGTCCATGTTCTCGCTCGCGGAGGTCGCTGAACTATGTACAGTGCGCCACTCTGAGCGAATGCTGCAAAGCCCCCGGACGCGATGACCAGGCAAGTGCGCGCTGTCGTGGTCGCAGTTTATGGTGGGTGGACAGCCTCAACCCTGAATGAATGCCCGAGATGGGCAGCCCCTGGTGTCGACATCGCTATGCGTGGGCGATCTGAGGCCCAGAATGATGTGACATGTGTCGAGCGGAGCAGACGTGGACAAGACGCGTGCTTACGTGCTCGTTCTCACATGTTTTAGCTAATCTCTACATGAATGTTCTATGAATGTCTCTTGCGAATCTCTGTGTGTCCTGCCTGGGCGCGTTGTGGCGCACGGAATATATAGAACCCCCGCCCCTCCCTGGGCGGGGGTTGGCTACCACAGAGGCGTGCGGGGCGGGGGGCTGCTCGGGCCGCGTGGAAAAGGCTGCCGAACCTCAGAGACCACACGGGGCCGCGCGTGCACTTTAGGCCGAAGCCGGCGTGGCTGTGGGGTGGTCGTCAATTCGCGGAAGGCGCAATGGTGTATAAACCGACATGCCGACAAGGGCGGCGGGTCGTGCCTAAGAGGGTGGCAAAGCGGCGGGCGGTGACAAAGAACGGATTTGCGCCTTCGCTGTCGGCCGGCGGCGAGCGGAGAGGGGGGGGCGCGCAGGTGGTTGCAGACCACGTGGTGCGTAAACATTCCTCCCCGGCCAGTGAGGCGATGATGAAATTATGCCGATAGAAAAAAAGGAAATATATGTTGAAGGCACGCTTCCTACTATTCTGAATTTCCCTACATTAATTAATATTGCTTAACATAACTACGCTAGTACTGACACCTACAAATAATGTGCTTAAAATTTACATTAAACATTCTCCCGCGCCAGTGAGGCGATAATGAAATTATCGCCAAACGAAAAAAACCAATTATATTATTTTGGAGCACGGCGTCCTACTACTCTTAATTACAAACACTAATAATATTACTTACATATTTACGCTAACTTACTAACTTCTAGCCAAATATAATGCTAAAATATTTACACAAGGGAAGTGTGCAGTGCTTGCTGATAACGTAGACGACTCTCAATAGCCCAGAAATGCTAATGTAGATTCACAAAGAATGGATTGAAAACAAGCGGGACGCACTTCTTGAGCCAAATAGGTATTACCGCAATTAATATTTTCAGCATATTCATTAACGAGAGTACATTATCCGAAATACTTATGCATGAGATTGGTTCACCTAAAGTACAGAATGGTTCTCGTATTCTATACTTGAAGGATGTCGTATGTCGGTGTTGGGTGCAATGTTTCGATTTATCTTTTGATTATCTATGTTGTCGCCTAGGGTGTTTAGAATCGTCAAATTTACAAGAAATAGCGAATTGAATCCTAGACAATCTTCGTTGGTGTACGGAACTATGATTAGGGAAGTCTACTGTCATGATTTGCCACCAGATGATACAGCGACGCAGGAATGGAAATAACTCGAGAAATCCTATGGAATGTTGGAAAGTGTCGTCAATATGTGTTTGAACATGTGACACTAGGTTTACAAAATCAAATTCTTAAGTACACACAAGAACCATGAAAACGTGATTTGCCTGTATTTTTTTTTCTTCTAAAAGCGGTGAAATGGCTCTGGTGTTGAATGATATTCTTGATTTGGGTTGAGCGGCATATTAATCTCTACTAATCAATACTTTCTTGTTTTGATGTGCACGCATGTCTTCTAAATTTCGACGAATGCTCTCATTTTAGCGGCAATGTAAAGCTGTTTGTTTTTATGAATGAATATTTTTTCATGAAACGTAGTTATATACTGAATTGACACTGGAACACAGTTCAGGGGTTGAAAGACATTTTAAGATTAGTACAATTTGTGGTGATACACATAACTGAAGTTGGTCCGCTGGTCTTGCTCGCAACTTTAAAGAAACAAAAAACGTGTAGACATTACACAAAAAAGATGAATCCCAACGGTTATTAAATTAAATACTCGTAAATATGGAGAATAGATTGTAAAACACAAAAAATACATTTCACAATACATTGTGGGGGCCGATTTTAGATCGGGAGGTTTCTTTCTAGAGTTTTCCGTCGGAAGAGTGACAGCGAGTGCGAGCGAATTTTCGTGCAATCAGTTAAAGACCGGTTTCTGCGTCTGCGAGGGAATGGGCGCTTGCCCACTGTTCTAGTCTTGTAATCAGTGAATCCATGTACGGTTGGTTCTATGAAAGTCATAGTTCTCTTTATACAGCCAACGAGATTGAATTACCTCTTTTTTATTTACTTGTTTATTTACTTCAATGAATTGAGTTCCGCGTTTTAACGTGGACTCACCTGTTAAATTCTTTAATCATTTTATATTTTCTATGTGTAAACATTTGCATCTATTATCCTCACAATTGGGTAGTCAACAGCGGCCTGCACTGTTAAATTGAGATTCACTTTCATTATTGTAAAAGTGTGACTTATGATTGCTTCAATGGCTGAAGTTTTTATACTGCTGGTTTTGCAAAGTAGTTTAAAAGTATTATTCCTTTTACTGGAATTGTATATTTTTCTAGCTCCTTGAACTGTTGTTACGTATTTATTTAGGTGCTTTTTTTTATCTTGATTCGTGAATAATACTCATGGTAATGCAGACCGTAAATCGTCATAATTGCAACAGGCACTATGGCTTCAGCAATGGCATTGCGGAGTGCATTCCCTGATCATTGTTTATCACTTAAATGTATATAACCATTGTATTTACAGTAACGCTACAGCTTAAAAACAGCAGTTATAATGCTTGAGACATAATATCTTCAGAAATGTCTATGTTGTCCCTTTGATTCAAGAGTTATCATCAATCAACTCGTAACACATATATATTAAACCAAATTTAATTCCATAATTTCTTACTAAACCTTTATTTCAATTTAATCGTAATTTCAAAAGCGCCCCTGGTCGGTTACGGCGGCATCAGATCGAGTGAGTTTCGAGTGCAATAGCCAGCTCGTTTTGGCGGATCACAGGTTCAATTCCCCGTTAATGATTGTTTATCCTGTCAACTTACTGGCATGAATGAACAGTTTTTACGTACAATGCAACACCAGATATTTATTATTCCCGGCCCCCCTTCCCGGTGCGTAAGGGACTGCAACAAAACCATATGTGCCTTTCACTGAAAGACACTACTTCCGAAAACCGTCCCTCTGCCGGTAACCACTGATGTTAGTGCCGCAACGTCGTATGGGGACAGCGGGAGCGCTACCGGCACGACCAGGGTTCCTCACCGTCAAATTAACGGCTGGCGTGCGTGGCTGTGTGATAAGGCTTAGCCCGTCTCAGCCGGCTGCAAGCAATCATACAACCTCATAGGCAACAAATCATTTATTAACCATTCTGATTATAATGAAATAATCTGTAAGATTTATTGTTTCTTTTGCGAGAAACCAGGTAGCTGGTTTTTATTTTTTTATTTATAATTTACGAGGGCTTGGTTATTTGTAAATTAGCATTGGTTTTACATTCAATTCATCTGATCAGTTGGTACTAACATCACGTTTTTCTCAGCGTATTGTCCGAGATCTTAATTCTCCGATGTATCCGTTTATCATCAGCGGTGTCTATTTGCGGTTATTACATTACTTGATTGGCGATTCACTATGAAATGCGCAAATATATATGCACGTTCTTTTTTCTCATATTTCGTATTATTTTGCATCGACCTACAATCGCATTACTTTTAATCTTATCGCACCAGACCCACCGAATGCCTACTGGCAGACGCTGGCAAACCATCTTTGAGTAGAAGACACGATTTTCTGCTTGCCGCCCACGGAAAAATTCTTTGAGGCCTACCAGATTATCCAGGTCAGGTTAACCGGTACCCTCACTACCGGAGTGTGTGCTTTTCAACCAGTGGCGTCTCCTGGCTAGTAGGCATGTTAATGATATTATAGGTTGAAGGTATAATTCCAAATATTTAATGTTTGCATTCTCATCATTTTAGAAGTTCACTTTGCAAATTAGATACCTTCTGAATTTTTCTCGAAAATCACCAGTTTCTCATTACATGCTTTAACTTATTTTTAATGAACGAGGGCGTGGATATTTGTAGATTAGCATTGGTTTTACATTCAATTCATCTGATCAGTTGGTATTAACATCACGTTTTTCTCAGCGTAGTATCCGAGATCTTAATTCTCCGATGTAACCGTTTATCATCAACGAAGTCTAGTTGCGATTATTACATCACTTGATTCGCGATTCACTTTGAAATGCGCAAATATATATGCACGCGAATTCTTTCAACTTAGTGAAGATATTTTCGATTCTCTTCATATTTGTTATCGATATATTCATGAGGCAATTGATTTTTACAGTATTTTACCATTGTTGTTAATAATGATGACTGTTCTGCAAACTACTCTGTCTGTCGGTTGTCTACGCTTGGTAGCCAGAATATCTGAAATAGTTGTTGGACAAGATAATGGGACATTTTTTTATTAGCTCATAACTGCGTTCATAACTGATCGTTCAGAATTTGTTGTATCAATGAGAGCGTACAAGCAATATTCGCAATAATGTGTCATTCATGTACTTCACTTTGAAGTTGCTAGTGTTATCCATTTATTTATCGATATGTGACTTTTTGTTTTTATCATGAACTCTAGGAAAGGTCAAAACCATAGGTGATCATACAAATCAAGTGTAACAAGTAGGGAAGAATGGGTAAATGGCAGAGCCCCCACTGAAGGCCGGGGACACAATTGAGAGTAATCTTGTGAACTGCCTGTTTGAATACGGTGGGTTTGTGCCTTATTCCTCGGAGTTCACAAGAGAGCCGCTGGGTGGTGTGTCACGCTTTGGAGCGTGGGGGAGCTCCACAGGAAGTCTTCAGTGGGAAGTGCTCTATATCTGAATTTCCTTTACATTAAAGTAATTTGTTCCACAAAATATCGCTAATTCTCCCTTATGGCTTGCCTATTTTTTTCCTATTATTGACTCTTTCTGTAACTTCAGAGCAATAGCTGGCTATTGATGGCTTGCAAACAATATTTGGCACACTTACTCAAGCCTTTGGGAAATTAATAAGGTTAAACGTGAGATACTCATGATTAGTATATATATAGGAAAATTTTATGAAGGCAAATATTTATGAAGGGGGCGAACTATTTCAAAATATATTTATAATTTAGTTTGAAATCACGAGATTACTCTACGTTGCCTACTTTACGTTTTACAAAACTAATTCATCATTGTATAAAATCATTTCCAACTAATTTTGATTCCATTGTAGATAATGTTCCTAACATTTGCTTGTTTTTTCCATGATCATAATTTATAACCAATTTTATTTATGGGTCTGCCAAAAGATTTTAGATCATGCTTCGTGTATCAGAGCATAAATTGAAATTTCCATTCCATTTTTTATGTGTAATATATGACTCTGAGTTCCCTTAACGTATTTAATACGTTTGAAAATCATCCTTTTGTATTTCCATCATGTCTTTAACATATTTGTATAATTTATTTATTGTAAATTTTAAATCAGGTATAGTCCATTTAACGAAACAACCTCTGGATCCAAATTAGTATCTGCGAGCATGACTTAATTGTTCCAGAGCTTTACGAATTGGTTCATTGACCCAAATTTGATTGGAAGCGGAGGTTAACAGGTCAATGTCGAAACTGTAGCACAAGAGTTTTTTACTTTTTCGGCCTTACGAAGGAACGTTTTAGAAAAGAAAATTCTATAATCGTACGCCGGAAAACGGCGAATTTTTTAGTGTACGATTTTCAAGCCTTCAATCCACTGTCTATGTGGTCATTGTTTTTCGGTTGAGTGGTGTAACCTTGCTCGTCTCTGTCACTCACACAGAAGGCAGTTTGTGCTTTGTAATAACTTGGTAGTAAACCTAACAATTACCTATGAGTTTTAAAATCGCTCATGCATTTTGGAAAATTAGTGTCTATATTATAAAAATGGTTGCAGTGTATGCGCCACGCGCGTCCGTGTCGTGGAGCGCGTGCAGACGAGGTACTCAACCTGGTACCCGCCTCTCACACAGCGCCAACGCACTATGATGAGCCAACAGCGTGGACCGTACCGTTGGCTATAGACGGGCAAACAGCACAACACACATATCGCCCGTATCTCACGTGAGGTAGCCAGAGGGCTACTAAAAAAAGGGGCTGGAGGAGCACTCGTACGAGAAATGAGGGATCGGCGAAATGAATAGAAAAGCGAATAGCTTAATATTAATTAATTCTATAGTGCCTCTTGGATTAATAAAATGTAAACTTCCAATCTAATAAAGGAATGGAAACAAGAAACAGGTATAAACCTACTATATACAAAAATGCGTGCGGGCCGAGCGGTGAATTGCTACAAAAGGTATTGGCAGAAAACTAATATCTACAACTTAATCAATAATTTACAAAGATACATTATATTCATGCACAAAACTGACTTTAATACAATCACTGACTTTGAATGAATGATGAAGAAAAGTTCAATCCAATTAATGTCGTTATGGTTCCATTGCATGGTATGAACCTGAGAAGCTTGGCTCGGAAAGCAGAAACGAGGGTACCTGCTATTTGAAAAGGGCCCGCTGGGCTCGTCCCATGTTCTGCGCTTGCGCGGAGGTCGCTGAACTAGTACAGTGCGCCCTCTTGAGCGAATGCTGCAAAGCCCCGACGCGATGACCAGGCAATGCGCGCTGTCGTGGTCCAGTTTATGTGGGTGGACGCCTCAAGCCCTGAATGAAATGCCGAGATGGGCAGCCCCTGGGTGTCGACATCGCTATGCGTGGCGATCTGAAGGCCCAGAAATGATGTGACATGTGTCCGAGCGGAGCAGACGTGGACAGACGCGTGCTTACGTGCTCGTTTCACATGTTTTAGCTATCTCTACATGAATGTTCTATGAATGTCTCTTGCGAATCTCTGTGTGTCCTCTGCCTGGGCGCGTTGTGGCGCACGGAATATATAGAACCCCGCCGCCCCTCCCTGGGCGGGGGGTGGCTACCACGAGGCGTGGCGGGGCGGGGGGGGGCTGCCTCGGGCCGCCGTGGGAAAAGGCTGCCGAACCTCAGGACCACAGCGGGGCCGCGCGTGCACTTAGGCCGAGCCGGGCTGGCTGTGGGGTGGTGTCAATTCCGCGGAAGCGCAATGGTGTAATAAACCGACATGCCGACAAGGGCGGCGGGTCGTGCCTAAGAGGGTGGCAAAGCGGCGGGCGGTGACAAAAGAACGGATTGCGCCTTGCTGTCCGCCGGCCGAGCGAGAGGGGAGGGGGCGGCGCAGGTGGTTGCAGACCACGTGGTGCGTAAACATTCCTCCCCGGCCAGTGGGCGATGATTGAAATTATGCCGATAGAAAAAAAGGGAAATATATGTTGAAGGACGCTTCCTACTATTCTGAATTTCCCTAACATCGTAATTAATATTGCTTACATAACTACGCTAAGTTAACTGACCCTACAAAGTAATTGCTAAACATTTACATTAAACATTCTCCCGGCCGAGTGAGCGCGATAATGAAATTATTCGCCAAACGAAAAAACCAATTATATTATTTGGAGCACGGCGTCCTACTACTCTTAATTACAACACTAAATAATATACTTACATATTTACGCTAACTTACTAACATTCTACAAAATAATGCTAAAATAATTTACAAGGGAAGTTGTGCAGTGGCTTGGCTGATAACGTAGACGACTCTCGCAATAGCCCAGAAATGCTAATGTAGATTCACAAAAGAATGGGATTGAAAACAAGCGGGAGCATTCTTGAGCCAAATAGGTATTACCGCAATTAATATCTTTCGCATATTCATTAACGAGAGACATTATCCCAAATCTTAATGATGAGATTGTTCACTAAAGTACTAGAATGGTTCTCGTATTCTATACTTGAAGGATGCGTATGTCGGTGTTGGGTGCATGTTTCGATTTATTTTTGATTATCTATGCTTGTCGCCTAGGGTGTTTAAAATGGTCAAAATTTACAGAAATAGCGAATTGAATCCTAGACAATCTTCGTGGTGTAGGAACCTATGATTAGGGAAGTCTACTGTCATGATTTGCACCAGATGATACAGCCGACGCAGGAATGGAAATAACCTGCGAGAAAATCTATGGAATGTTGGAAAGTGTCGTCCAATATGTGTTTGAACATGTGACAACTAGGTTTACAAAATCAACATTCTTTAAGTACACACAAGAACATGAAAACGTGATTTGCCTGTATTTTTTTTTCTTTAAAAGCGGTGAATATGGCTTCTGGATGTTGAATGATATTCTTGATTTGGGTTGAGGGCATTTTAATCTTCTACTAATCAATACTTTCTGTTTTGATGTGCACGCATGTCCTTCTAAATTTCGACGAAATGCTCTCATTTTAGCGCAATGTAAAGCTGTTTGTTTTATGAATGAATATTTTTTCATGAAACGTAGTTATTACTGAATTGCACTGAACACAGTTCGGGTTGAAAGACATTTTAAGATAGTAAATTTGTGTGATACATAACTGAAGTTGGTCCCGCTGGTCTTGGCTCGCAACTTTAAAAAACAAAAACGTGGTAGACATACACAAAAAAGTGATCCCAACGGTTAATTAAACTTAAATACTCGTAAATATGGAGAATAGATTGTAAACACACAAAAATACATTTCAAGCAATACATTGTGGGAGGCGATTTAGATCGGAGGTTTCTTTAAGTTTTCCGTGCGGAAGAGGTGACAGCGAGTGCGAGCGATTTTCGTGCAATCAGTTAAAGTACGGTGTTTCTGCGTCTGCGAGGGACATGGGCCTTGCCCACTGTCTGTCTTGTAAATCAGTGAATCCATGATCGGTTGGTTCTATGAAAGTCATAGTTCTCTTTATACAGCCAACGAGGATTGAATTTACCTCTTTTTATTTACTTGTTTATTTACTTCATTTGAATGTTGGAGTTCCGCGTTTTAACGTGGACTACCTGTTAAATTCTTTAATCATTTTATATTTCTATGTGTAAACATTTGCATCTATTACCTCACAATTGGGTAGTCAACAGCGGCCTGCACTGTTAAATTGAGAATTCACTTTCATTATTGTAAAAGTGTGACTTATGATTGCTTCATGGCTGAAGTTTTTATACTGCTGGTTTTGCGAAAGTAGTTTAAAAGTATTATTCCCTTTTACTGAATTTGTATTTTTTCTAGGCTCCTTGGAACTGTGTTTTACGTATTTATTTTGGTGCTTTTTTTTATCTTGATTCGTGAATACAATACTCATGTATGCATACCGTAAATCTCATAATTGCAACAGGCCACTATGGCTTCAGAATTGGCATTGCGGAGTGCATTCCCTGATACATTGTTTATCAACTTAAATGTATATAACATTGATTTAACAGTACGCTACATGCTTAAAGAACAGCAGTTATAAATGCTTGAGACATAATATCTTCAGAAATGTCTATGTGTCCCTTTGATTCAAGAGTTATCAAATCAACTCGTAAAATATATATTAAACCAAATTTATTCCATAATTTCTTATAACCTTCTATTTCAATTTAATCGTATTTCAAAAGCGCCCCTGGTCGGTACGGTGGCAGCAGATCGACTGAGTTTCGAGTGCAATAGCCAGCTCGTTTGGCGATCACAGGTTCAATCCCCGTTAATGATGTGTTTATCCTGTCAACTTATGGCATGATGAACGTTTTCACGTACCATGCAAGCACCAGATATTTCATTATTCCCGGCCCCTTCCCGGTGCGTAAGGGACTGGCAACAAAACCATATGTGCCTTTCACTGAAAGACAAACTACTTCCGAAACCGTCCCTCTGCCGGTAACCTGATGTAGTGCGCAACGTCCTATGGGGACAGCGGAGCGCTACCGGCACGACCAGGGTTCCTGCCACAGTCAAATTAACGGCTGCGTGATGGCTGTGTGTAAGGCTTAGCAGTCTCAGCCGGCTGCAAGCAATCATACAACCTCATAGGCAACAATCAATTTATTAACCATTCTGATATAATGAAATAATTCTGTAAGGATTTATTGTTTCTTTTGCGGAGAACCAGGTAGCTGGTTTTTATTTTTTATTTATAATTTACGAGGGTTGTTATTTGAATTAGCATTGGTTTTACATTCAATTCATCTGATCGTTTGTACTAACAATACGATTTTCTCAGCGTCGTGTCGCGAGATCTCAATTCTCCGATGTATCCGTTATCATCACGGTGTCTATTTGCGGTTATTACATTACTTGATGGAGATTCACTTTGAAATGCGCAAATATATATGCACGTTCTTTTTTTCTCAATATTTCGTATATTAAATTTGCATCGACTACAATCGGCATTACTTTTAATCTTATCGCAACAGACCACCGAATATCTGCCTGGCAGACGCTGGCAAACATCTTTGAGTAGAAGACACGATTTTTCTGCTGCGCCCACGGAAAATTTCTTATTGAGGCTACTCGATATCCAGGTCAGGTTACGGTACCTCTCATACCGAGGAGTGTGTGCTTTTAACCAGTGGCGTCTCTGGCTATAGCGATGGTTAATGATATTATAGGTTGAAGGTATATTTCAATATTTTAAACTGCTTTGCATTCTCATCATTTTAGAAGTTCACTTTGGCAAATTAGATACTTCCTGAATTTTTCTCGAAATCACCAGTTTCTCATTACATGCTTTAACTTATTTTACTGAAGAGGGGTACATATTTGTAAGATTAGCATTGGTTTTACATTCATTTCCATCTGATCAGTTGGTACTACATCACGTTGGTTTCTCAGCGTAGTACCGAGATCTGATTTTCCGATGTACCGTTTATCATGAACGAAGTCTAGTTGCGGTTATTACATCACTTGAATTCGCGATTCACTTGGAAATGCCGCAAATTATGATATGTAGCGCGTATTCTTTCAACTTGGTGAAGATATTTTCCATTGTCTTCATATTCGTTATCGTATGTTGATGAGGCATTGATTTTTACAGTATTTTACCATGTAGTTATAATGAATTACTGACTGTTCTGCAAACTACTCTGTCTGTCGTTGTCTACACTTGGTAGCCAGATATATCTGAAATAGTTGTTGGACAAGATAATGGGCATTTTTTTATTAGCTCATAACTGCGTCATACTGATGTTCAGAATTTGTTTGTATCAATGAGAGCGTACATCAATATTCGCAATAATGTATCATTCATATTCTTGCAACTTGAAGTTGCTAGTGTTATCCATTTATTTTATCGATATTGACTTTTGGTTTTATCATGAATTCTGGACAGTTCAAAACCATAGGTGATCATACAAAGTCACGTGTAAAAGTGGCGAAGCATGGGGAAATGGCAGAGCCTCAACTGAAGCCGGGTAAATCAATTGAGAGTTATCTTGTGAACTGCTGTTTGAATTTACGGTGGGTTTGTGCTTATTCCTCGGAGTTCACAAGAGAGCCGCTGGGTGGTGTGTCACGCTTTGAGCGCGGGGAGCTCCACAGGAAGTCTTCAGTGGGAAGTGCCTCTAGATCTGAATTCCTTACATTTAAATTAATTTGTTCCACAAAATATTCGCTAAATTCTCCTTTAAGGCTGGCTATTTTTCTTATTATTTGACTCTTTCTGTAAACTCAGAGCAATAGCTGGCTATGATGGCTTGCAAAAACAATATTTGGCACACTACGTCAAGCGTTTTGGAAAATTATGAGGTTGAACAGCGTAAGATATCATGATTAGTAATATATATGGAAAATTTTTGAAAAAGGCAATATTTATGAATGGGGAAACTTTTCAAATATATTTATTAATTTAA
>BOPP01000055.1:2485744-2515937 GCA_017312745.1 Gryllus bimaculatus
ATTTTAAATATATTTTATTTATGTACTCTTTTAGATTCTCATATTGGATCTAAGTGATAATATCTGAGGGTCTTACTGCAATTGCATTTTGAACTATTAATCTCTCTACAATTTCTTTACTTTACTTTCTCAGATCACATAAAATCCATCTTAAATTTCTTTTTATTTCAGTATCAATTAATGACGTTCAAATAAATAAATAAAAAATTAACATTTTCCTTTTATTCTATTTAATGGTAATTAATTTTTCAAGTCATCTTTCAATGCAATGCAAACTAATTGTGGCTCAACATTTTCCACTGGCAGGAAACTCAATAACAAACTTGTAATACACCTTTTTTAATTATGTTTTTCTGTATTCTATGTTAACTCCTCATTAGGTACTTTATGTAAACTTCCACCATTTAAATTTCCCTTCAAAACATGCTGGCCCTACAATTTACATTGTACGTTTTTTTAAATCCAACTTCTGCCAATATCAATCTAATTGATTCAGGTTTCATTAATTCAGAACAAAATCTTTCCATCATGGTTTTTATATTTTTCAATTTTTGTGTGTCTGCTTACTGCCTGTGTTTACACTTTTTTCTTTCCTTCTTCAATTCTTCCTTTAAAGTAAATATCCATTTTCCTTTTAATGATTTCCTTTGCAATCTCATTATGATCAACTTTTCTCGACACATTGTTAAATTCTTAAAAGAAAATGTTTCTTTATTAATTGTATTTACTCATTCTTCTTTTATCTTCGGATAAATTTATCTCTACTTTATAACTTTTTGAATAATTTCATTCAGCACTGGTGTGTATGGGTATATTTCACTTTTTGACGTCTTTTCAAGAATCTACAAAGGTAATACTATTGTTTATGTTGATTTAATGAGATTTGTGCTTTTCTCTTAATATTTTATTGGAATGTTATGTAATGTTTGATTACTGCTGATAGTCTGCAGCGCACATATCAATCTTTAAAAATTAGCATCAGATAACGTTTTCTGGATATCTGAACCTCTGAAGACACCCTTGACTTTTTTGGCGTTACTAATGCAGGGATTCGATGAACTAGTAACTCGCGAGCATTGACTTAATTGTTCAGAGCTTTACGAATTGGTTCATTGACCCAAATTTGATTGGAGAGCGGAGGTACAGGTATGTCGAACTTGTACACAAGAGTTTTTTACTTTTTCGCCTTACGAAGGAACGTTTTAGAAAAGAAAATTCTATAATCGTACGCCGGAAAACGGCGAATTTTTTAGTGTACGCATTTTTCAAGCCTTCAATCCACTGTCTATGGGTCATTGTTTTTTCGGTTCGAAGTGGTGTAACCTTGCTCGTTCTGTCACTCACACAGAAGGCAGTTGTGCTTTGTAATAACTTGGTAGTAAACTAAAGATTTACCTATGAGTTTTAAAATCGCTCATGCATTTGTGCAAAATTAAGTGTCTAATTATAAAAATGTTTGCAGTGTATGCGCCACGCGCGTTCGTGTCGTGGAGAGCGCGTGCAGACGGGTACTCAACCTGGTACCCGCCTCTCACACAGCGCCAACGCACTATGATGAGCCAACAGCGTGGACGTACCGTTGGCTATAGACGGGCAGACAGCACAACACACATAATGCGCCCGGTATCTCACGTGAGGTAGCCAGAGGGCTACTAAAAAAAGGGGCTGGAGGAGCACTCAGTACGAGAATGAGGGATCGGCGAAATGAATAGAAAAGCGAATAGCTTAATATTAATTAATTCTATAGTGCCTCTTGGATT
Organism: Gryllus bimaculatus; assembly: GCA_017312745.1. Taxonomy (NCBI): domain Eukaryota; kingdom Metazoa; phylum Arthropoda; class Insecta; order Orthoptera; family Gryllidae; genus Gryllus; species Gryllus bimaculatus. The sequence continues at coordinate 2,487,505 of BOPP01000055.1, forward strand.
AATAAAATGTAAACTTCACAATCTAATAAAGCGAATGGAACAAAAACAGGTAATAAACTACTATATAACAAAATGCGTGCGGCGCGAGCGGTGAATTGCCTACAAAGGGTATTGCAGAAAACTAAATCAAAACTTAATCAATAATTTACAACGATACATTAATATTAATGCACAAAATGACTTAATACAATACTGCCTTGATGAATGGATGAAGAAACAGTTCATCAATTAATGTCGTTAATGTTCACATTGCATGGTATAGAACCTGAGAAGCTTGGCTCGTCAAAGCAGAAACAGGGTACTGCTCATTTGAAAGGGCGCTGGGCTCGTCCATGTCTCGCTTTCGCGGGAGGTCGCTGAACTAGTACAGTGCGCCATCTTGAGCGAATGCTGCAAGCCCCGGACGCGATGACCAGGCAAGTGCGCGTGTCGTGGTCGCAGTTTATGTGGGTGGACGCCTCAACCCTGAATGAAATGCCCGAGATGGGCAGCCCTGGTGTCGACATCGCTATGCGTGGCGACTCGAGGCCCAGAAATGATGTGACATGTGTCCGAGCGGAGCAGACGTGACAGACGCGTGCCTTACGTGCCTCGTTCTCACATGTTTTAGCTAATCTCTACAATGAATGTTCTATGAATGTCTCTCGCGAATCTCTGTTGTGTCCTCTGCTGGGCGCGTTGTGGCGCACGGAATATATAGAACCCCCGCGCCTTCCCTGGGCGGGGGGTGGCTACCAGAGGCGTGGCGGGGCGGGGGGGGCTGCCTCTGGGCCGCGTGGGAAAAGGCTGGCGAACTCAGGACCCACACGGGGCCGCGCGTTGCACTTTAGGCGAAGCCGGGGCGTGCGCTTGGGGTGGTGCAATTCGCGCGAAGGCGCAATGGGTTCAATAAACCGACATGCCGACAAGGGCGGGGTCGTGCCTAAGAGGGTGGCAAAGCCGGCGGGCGGTGACAAAAGAACGGATTTGCGCCTTCGCTGTCGCGGCGGCGAGCGAGAGGGGAGGGGCGCGCAGGTGGTTGCAGACCACGTGGTGCGTAAACATTCTCCCCGGCCAGTGAGGCGATGATGAAATTATGCCGATAGAAAAAAAGGAAAATATATGTTGAAGACGCTTCCTACTATTCTGAATTTCCCTAACATGTAATTAAATATTGCTTACATAACTACGCTAAGTAACTGACATCTACCAAGTAATGGCTTAACATTTACATTAAACATTCTCCCGCCAGTGGCGCGATAATGAAATTATCGCCAAACGAAAAAACCAATTATATTTTGGAGCACAGCGTCCTAGCTACTCTTAATTACAACACTAACATAATATACTTACATATTTACGCTAACTTACTAACTTCTAGCCAAAATAATGCTAAAATAATTTACCAAAGGGGAGTTGTGCAGTGCTTGCTGATAACGTAGACGACTCTGCAATAGCCCAGAAATGCTAATGTAGATTCACAAAGAATGGATTGAAAACAAGCGGGACGCACTTCCTTGAGCAAATAGGTAATTACCGCAATTAATATTTTAGCATATTCATTAACGAGAGCTACATTATCGAAATATTATGCATGAGATTGTTCACCTAAAGTACATGAATGGTTCTCGTATTCTATACTTGAAGTGATCGATGTTCGGTTGGGTGCAATGTTTCGTTTATCTTTTGATTATCTATGTTGTCGCCTAGGGTGTTTGAATCGGTCAATTTACAGAAATACGAATTGAATCCTAGACAATCTTCGTGGTGTACGGAACCTATGATTAGGGGAAGTCTACTGTCAATGATTTGCACCAGATGATACACGGCGACGCAGGAATGGAATAACACTGCTGAGAAATCTATGGAATGTTGGAAAGTGTCGTCCAATATGTAGTTTGAACATGTGACAACTAGGTTACCAAAATCAACATCTCTTAAGTTACACACAAGAACATGAAAACGTGAATTTGGCCTGTATTTTTTTTTCTTCTAAAAGCGGTGAAATGGCTCTGGATGTTGATGATATTTCTTGATTTGGGTTGAGGGCATTATTAATCTTCTAACTATCAATACTTTCTGTTTTGATGTGCACGCATGTCCTTCTAAATTTCGACGAAATGCTCTCATTTAGCGGCAATGTAAAGCTGTTGTTTTATGATGAATATTTTTTCATGAAACGTAGTTATCTACTGAATTGACACTGGAACACAGTTTCAGGGTTGAAAGAACATTTTAAGATTAGTAACAATTTGTGGTGATACACTAACTGAAGTTGGTCCCGCTGGTCTTGCTCGCAAACTTTAAAAAACAAAAACGTGGTAGACATACACAAAAAAGCTGATCCCAACGGTTAATTAAACACTTAAATACCTCGTAATATGGAGAATAGATTGTAAAACACACAAAAATACATTTTCAGCAATACATTGTGGGAGGCCGATTTTAGATCGGGAGGTTTTTCCTTTAAGTTTTCCGTGCGGAAGATGTGACAGCGAGTGCGAGCGATTTTCGTGCAATCAGTTAAAGTACCGGGTTTCTGCGTCTGCAGAGGGAATGGGCGCTTGCCCCTGTCTCAGTCTTGTAAATACGTGAATCCATGTATCGGTTGGGTTCGTATGAAAGTCATAGTTCTCTTTATACAGCCAACGAGGATTGATACCTCTTTTTTATTTACTTGTTTATTTTACTTCATTTGAATGTTGAGTTCCGCGTTTTAACGTGGACTACCTGTTAAATTCTTTAATCATTTTATATTTTCTATGTGTAAACATTTGCATCTATTACCTCACAATTTGGGTAGTCACGCGGCCTGCACTGTTTAAATTGAAGAATTCACTTTCATTATTGTAAAAGTGTGACTTATGATTGCTTCAAATGGCTGAGTTTTTATCCTGCTGGTTTTGCCAAAGTGTTTAAAAGTATTATTCCTTTTACTGGAATTGTATATTTTCTAGGCTCCTTGGAACTTGTTGTTTTACGTATTTATTTTAGTGCTTTTTTTTATCTTGATCGTGAATAACATATCTCATGTAATGCAACCGTAAATTCTCATAATTGCAACAGGCCACTATGGCTTCAGCAATGGGCATTGCGGAGTGCATTCCCTGATCATTGTATCAACTTAAATGTAATATAACATTGTATTTAACAGTACGCTACAGCTTAAGAAACACAGTTATAAAATGCTTGAGACATAATATTCTTCAGAAAATGTTAATGTGTCCCTTTGATTCAAGAGTTATACATATCAACTCGTAACATATATATTAAACCAAATTTAATTCATAATTTCTTAATAAACCTTTATTTCAATTAATCGTATTTCAAAAGCGCCCCTGGTCGGTACGGTGGCAGCAGATGCATGAGTTTCGAGTGCAATAGCCAGCTCGTTTTGGCGGATCACGGTTCAATCCCGTTAATCGATTGTTTTACCTGTCACTTACTGGCATGAATGAACCGTTTCACGTACATGCAAGCACCAGATATTCTATTATTCCCGGCCCCACTTCCCGGTGCGTAAAGGGACTGGCAACAAAACATATGTGCCTTTCACTGAATAGACAACTACTTCCGAACCGTCCCTCTGCCGGTAACCTGATGTTAGTGCCGCAACGTCTATGGGGACAGCGGAGCGCTACTCGGCACGACCAGGGGTTCCTGCACAGTCAAATTAACGGCTGGCGAGTGGCTGTGTGTAAGGCTTAGCCAGTCTCAGCCGGCTGCAAGCAACTCATACAACTCATAGGCAACAAATCATTTATTAACCATTCCTGATTAATGAAATAATTCTGTAGATTTATTGTTTCTTTTGCGAGACAACCAGGTAGTGTTTTTATTTTTATTAATTATAATTTACGAGGGCTTGGTTATTTGTTAATTGCATTGGTTTTACATTCAATTCATCTGATCACTTTGTACTAACAATCACGATTTTCTAGCGTCGGTCCGAGATCTCAATTCTCCGATGTATCCGTTTATCATCAACGGTGTCTATTTGCGGTTATTACATTACTTGATTGGAGATCACTTTGAAATGCGCAAATATATATGCACGTTCTTTTTTTTCTCAATATTTCGTTATTAAATTTGCATCGCTACAATCGGCATACTTTTAATCTTATCGCACAGACCGACCGAATATCTCCTGCAGACGCTGGCAAAACCATCTTTGAGTAAAGACACAATTTTCTGCTGCGCCCACGGAAAAATTTTTGAGGCCTACTCAGATTATCCAGGTCGGTTTAACCGGTACCTCTCATACCGAGGAGTGTGTGCTTTCCAACCAGTGGCGTCTCCTGGCTATAGGATGTTAATGATATTAAGGTTGAAGGTATATTCCAAATATTTACTGCTTTGCATTCTCAACCATCATTTTTAGAGTTTCACTTTGGGCATTAGTATACTTCCTGAAATTTTTCTCGAAAATCAAAAAAACAAAGCAAAAACAAACACAAAAAAAAAAAACAAAACAAAACCAAAAAACAAAAAAACAACAAACAACAAACAAAAACAACAAAAAACAACAACCAAAGAAACAACAAAATCATCAAAACAACACCAAAAAAACAAAAAACAAAAAAAAAACACACTAAAAAACACACACAAAAAAAAAAAAACAAAACAAAAACAACCAAAAAAAACAAAACACAAAAAAAAATCCAACCATACAAAACACAAAACACAAAAAAAAAAAAAGAAAAAATAAACAGATCAAAAACAACAACAAAACCAACAACACAAAAAATCAAAAATATCAATCAAAAAAAAAAAAAAACACACAATCAAAACACACCAAAAAACAAAACTAAAAAAAACAGCACAAAAAGCAAAACAACAAACAACAAAATGACAACAACAAATACAACACACACAAAAACACACATAAAATCAACATCACATCAGACCGAGCTTAAGAAGTGAGAGGAGAATAATAAAAACATTCAAGGGAAAATCGGTGAACTCACAGAACACGAAAGGTAGTCAAAAACAAAAAAAAAAAATCAAAAACAATCAAAACAAACAATCAAACATCAAAAAAAAAAAAAAAAACAAAAAATACAAAAAGACAGAATCAGAAAAATAAAAAAAAACACAAAAAAAAAAAAACAAAACAAACATAAAAAACAAAAAATCAAATAACACAAACATCAACAAAAAAACAAATCCAAAATAAAATCAAAAATCAAAAAAGACAAACAATCAAAAATACAAAACAAACAGAAAAAAAAACAACAACATCAAATCAAACCAAAAATAACACATAAACACAAACCACAAAAACAAACAACAACACAAAAAAAACAAAAACAAAAAAAAAAAAACAAACAACAAAATCAAATCACACAACCAAAACAAACATACAAAAAAGTCACACACAAAAAAAAAAAAAAATCAAAAACAAAAAAGAAAATAAAAAAACAAACCAAAAAAAAAACAACAAACATCAAAACAACACAAAAAAAAAAAAAACATGAATACACAAAAAAACAAAAAAAAAAAAAGATCAAAACACAAACAAAAAACCACAAAAAAAAAACAAAAACAAAAAAAACACAAAAAAACAATAAAACAAACATATAAAAAAAAAAAAAGAACAAAAACCAAACAAAAATCACAAAAAGCAAAAAAAACAAAAACAAAAAACAACAAGATACAAAAGCAAAAGCAAAATACAAACAAATCACACAAATCAAAAAAAAAAACAAAAAAAAACACAAAACATAAAAACAAACACAACAAAAAACAATCACAAACAAGAATCAATAAAAAAACCAAAAAACAAAAAAGAAAAAAAAAAAAACACAAAAAAACAAAAAAAAAAAAAAAAACAAAAACACAAAAAAAAACAAAAAAACAAGAACACAAAAACAAAATAAAAAAAAAAACCAACAAAATACAAGACAAAACAACATCAAAACAAAAATAAACAAACAACAAACAATCAACACACAATAACTCAAAACAACAAAGATTAAACAAAAAAAACAAAAAACAAAGTACCAAACAAAAAAACACAAAAAAAAACACAAAAAAAAACAAAAAATCAACAAAAAAAACAAAAACCAACAAAAAAAACAGCAAAAAACCACACACAAAATCAAAAAAACAAAACACAAAAAAAACAAAAAAAAAAAAAACAATAAACACAATAAAAACAAAAAACAGCAACAAAAAACACACAAAAAAAAAACAAAGCAACGCATCAAATCAAAAAACAAAAACAACAAATAAAAAAACAAAAAGAAAAAAAAAAAAAACAAAAAAAAGCCAAACAACAAAAAACACAAAAAAAACACAAAAAGCAAAAGAAAAAAAAAAAAAAAAAAAAAAAAAACATCAAACAAAAAACCAAACAAAACAACACACATAAAAGCAAATACAACAAACAACAAAGGATCCAAAAAAAAAAATAAAAAACAGAACAATAAATACAAAAATAACAAAAAAAAACAAAAAAAAAAAAAAAAAACACAACAAACAAACAAAACAAAAAAACACAACTACAAAAAAAAAAAATCAAAAAAAACAACATAACACAAATAAAAATCAAACAACAAACAACATAAAAAACATCAAAACAAATAAAAAAAAAAAAAACAAAAAAATCAAAACAACAAAAAAACAACCCAACAAAAATAAAGAACAAAAAGAACAAAAAAAAAAATACAAAAACAAAAAACCAAAACAACAAAAAAAAAAAAACATATCAAAAACAACATAAAAAAAACAAAAAAAAAAAAAATCAATCAAAACACACAATTCAAATACATCAAAAAAAAAAACAAAAAAAAAAAAAAAACAACCAAAATCAACCAAACAAAACAACACAAAAAAAAAAATCAAAAGACAGAAAAACAAAAAAACAAATACAATTCAACAAAAAGCACAATAAAAACCAAAATACAATACAAAACACCAAAAAAAAAAAAAAAGTCACAAAAAAATCACAAGAATCAATAAAAAACAAAAAACATTTGAAATCGCCAATTACTCTACGTTGCCTACTTTACATTTTACAAAACTAATTCATGATTGGCAATATCTTCCCCCTTCTGAATTACATGTGGGAATGATTATTTTGCAAGCTCTATTTGGTACACTTAAACGTATTAGGTAATAGGAGTTATTAGTTTGTGGAGGTTGGCGCAATGTATTGTAACGAACACAATCACGCTGTAGTTCTACTTGTAGTTTTCCCACGTCAAATGGTAAACCGTGGAGGGGGGGGGGGGACAATCATTCTAGCAATGTCGTACCATCCACAATCTTCCGCCGTGAGGAGTGGTTAATATAAAAGTCCTTCGTTTTTAGGGTTTTGTAACAAGGACATCAAAGTCAATTGACGTCTTTCTCAAGACAATCTACCTAAGGTAATAGTATTAGGTTCACGTTCATTTAATGTTGACTTGTGCTTTTCTCTTAATATTTATTGGAATGTTATGTAATGTTTGACTATCTTGATGCCTGATGTTGAATTCTTTGAAACTTCATAAACATGTCCGTCATGTCTTGTCCACATTTTGAGTTTTTTACTTTTTCGCCTTACAAAGAAACTTCTTTAGAAAATTAAGTTTTAGAATCGTGTGTCGGAGAAGGCGAATTTTTGGTGTTTGATTTTCTATCCTACAATCCACTTTCAATGTGGCCATTGTTTTTGGGTCAAGTGGTGTAATCTTGCTCGACTGTCACTCAAACAGAAAGCAGTTGTGCTTTGGGTAACCTGCTAGTAAACCTAACAGAAATCCTATGATTTTAAAATCACCACATACATTTGTGCTAAAATTAGTATCTACATTAATAAAATGGTTGCAATATACATGTTATTACTTTCATTCGCGTAGGCCTGAGCGTTTTTTTCACAATGCATGTCATATATAATCAGTGATCAAATTTTATAATCTTATTAAATCAGGTACTGACATAATAAAAATACGTAGGGTATCTTCTGAGAAACTAATTAATTTTGTAATTATTTTATTTTCGTACAAACATTTAAGTTTGTTTCACATTAAGTCAAAATCGATTTAATCTCTTGTGGCGAACAGAAACAAACAGTTTTTTACAGGCAGAATTGGCACGTATAGTAAAACCTTGGGACAAAAACGACTCCTGCCAATTGCCAGAAGTGCTAATGTAGATTTACAAGAGAGGGACTGGGAACAAGTCTGACACTTTCTGAACCAATTACGTATACCGCGTTTAATATCTTTAGCATATTCATTAAACTAGAGACATTATCCAAAAATATTATCATGAAGATGTTGACCTAAAGTACTAAATGGTTGACCATCATACGTATTCTATACTTGAAAGATGGGAAGTGTTGGGATTGTGTTTAAATTTGTAGGCGAATTTGTAAATATTTCTATGAACCAACAGTCGGATCACTGTGACGACTACGCAATTTTTTCCCTCTAATTTTTACTCTGAATATGCACGCTCATTAGACATTTGAATTATTTTCTATGTGAAACTGATATAAGAATCGTATTACCAGAAATATTTAGATCCTTGACCAGTATTTTTGATTATTTTTTCTTATCGAAACAGACGATTCGGCTTTCGAGAGAATATGGCAAACGAGTTTGCTCAGTGGCGAAGTCGCTTGCGTTTCAATTCTGGGGTTCCAGATTTGATTCCCGTAAAGACTCATGCGAAATATGTTACGACAAAACTATTTTGCCTGCTTCACATGGGCTAGTCCAACCTCTGCGAAGAGTCTTAAACCTTACACTTATCCTTATTCCTACCCTCCCTCCCGGTAGTGCTTAAGAACAGGAGTTATCAAGCTTGAGACATAATACCATTAAAATGTGTATGTGTCCCTTTGATTCAAGAGTTATCATCAATCAACTCGTAAACAATAAATATTACAACCAAATTTTAATTCCATAATTTCTTACTAACCTTTATTTCAATTTAATCGTAATTTCCAAAGCTTGGCCCTGATCGGTTCGGTGGCAGAGATCGCTGAGGTGCTAGTGCAGTAGCTAGCTCGTTTTGGCTGGTCACGAGTTCGATTCCCCCATTAATATGATTGTTTACTCGTGCCTTGAGGCATGATGGTCTTTCACGTACCATGCAACACCAGGATATTCATTATTCCCGGCCCTTCCCCGTTGGCGTAAGGGCCTGCAACAACACCTCACGTGCCTTTCACCTGAAAGACTCCAATTCCAAAAACCGTCCCCTTGTCGGTAACACTGTGATGGTTCCGAAACGTCCTATGAGGACAGCGGAGCACTGCCTCGGCACGACCATGGTTTCTCCACCGTCTAATTAACGGCTTGCGTGAAGTGGTTTGCAGTGTCTGTAGAGGAACCACGGTATATGTCAAGGCGATCGTGGCTGTGTGATGAGTGTTAGCCTGTCTCAGCCGGGTGCAGCAACTCATACAACCTCATAGGCAACAAATCATTTATTAAACCATTCCTGAAGCAAAGAAATAATCTGTCAAGATTTGTTGTTTGGTCGCCAGAAACTACGTAGCTAGTTTTTATTTTTTTACTTTTAATGAACGACGGCGGGGATATTTGTAGATTAGCATTGGTTTTACATTCAATTCATCTGATCAGTTGGTACTAACATCACGTTTTTCTCAGCGTAGTGTCCGAGATCTTAATTCTCCGATGTATCCATTTATCATCAACGGAGTTAAGTTGCGGTTATTACATTACTTGATTGGCGATTCACTTTGAAATGCGCAAATATATACGCACGTTCTTTTTTCTCATATTTCGTATTAATTTGCATCGACCTACAATCGCATTACTTTTAATCTTATCGCACCAGACCCACCGAATGCCTCCTGGCCTCCTCAAACCATCTTTGATTGGAAGACACGATTTTCTGCTTCCAGCCCACGGAAAAATTCTTTCAGGCCTACCAGATTATCCAACCCGTCAGGTTAACCGGTACGCTCACTACCGGGGTGTGTGCTCTTCAACCAGTGGCGTCTCCTGGCTAGAAAGCATGTTAATGATATTATAGGTTGAAGGTATAATTTCAAATATTTAAAGTCTGCATTCTCATCATTTTAGAAGTTCACTTTGCAAATTAGATATTGTCTGAATTTTCCTTGAAAATCACCAGTTTCTAATTACATACTTTAACTTACGTAAATAAAGCAATAAAACTAAAAAATGAACCATAAAAAAGTTACATACTACCTAATTCAGCGCTGTTTTCAGGCAAATACAACGGTCACGTCCTCTTTATTGAATTGAGAGTTCTACCGAAGAACGTTCAACGATACATTTCGATTTTAATCTCACACCCCCACATCCAAAGATCACTTACATAACTCTAAAATGTCGCACACAATTCTCCATTTTTGTAGTAATAGTTAATGGTTGTCTATCACAAGTTTGGAAAGGGAGAAACAACTGAAAGGAATTTGAAGAATATGTCAATTCGTATTTGCTAGCTTTGATGTCTTTGCTATCTTTGAAAAAAACATTTATTTTTGAAAGTAAATGTTTTTAGACATGTTTCAGCGGGTCTGGTTTCATCAATGTTAAACTTTTGATTTGGAACGTACCCTGAATTTTCTATAATTTCCACAAGATCTTTTGGAAACTTCTGGGCTTCAACTTCATCAGCAAAAGCTGATTCGCCAACTAACTTGTAGTAGTGCAAGTGGTGCCAATGTTTAAAACTATAAAGCCATCCCTTGCTCGCTTCACAATTGAAGGCTGAATCTATGAAGTGAAAGGCAAATATTTTCTTTGCATTTCCTATATCCAATTGTGAAATGATTAGAACACTCTTTTGATTAAGTTCTTCAACCTATACACTGAGAGGTGTTCCAGTTTTTTTTAAATGTCTTACATCACTTGATACAAGATTCACGTTAAAATGCGCGAATAAATCTGCACGTTTATTCTGTCCCCTGTTTTGTAATTTTTTTCGTCGACTTACAATCGCATCGCTTATAATCTTATCGCACCAGACCTACCGAATGCCTCCTGACAGACTCTGGCTAACCACCTTCGAGTAGGAGACCCGATATTCTGCTCGCAGCCCATGGAAAAATGCTTTTAATCGTACCGGATTTTCCAACCTATCAGGTTATCCTATTCCGTAAATGCCGGAGTGTGTGCTCTTAAACCTGACTCTCCAGGCTAGTAGAGATGATAATGATATTATAGGTTGAAGGCATAATTCCAAATATTTAAAGTGTGCATCAATTTACTTTACTCTGAAGTATTTTAGAATTTCATTTTGAAAATTGGATACCTGAATTTTCCTTGAAAATCACCAGTTTCTCACTGCATGCATTAACTTAAATAAAAGAACAAAACTAAAAAATGAACTATAAAAATGTACATACTACCTAATTTTTGAACTCAAGATCTATTCGCCAATGTTTTCTGGCAAATGCAACGGTCACGTCGTCTTGAATTGAGAGTTTGACCCAAGATCGTTCAACTATACATTTCGTTTTTAATCTCACCCCCCCCCACACACACACACACACATCCAATGATCACTTACATATATCTTAAATATATTAAATATTAAATATGTAACTGAATTGTCTAGTTTTGTGGTGATATTTAATGGTTGTCCATCACTAATCTCCTTAAGTTTTTGAAATAAGAGAAAGAACTAAAAGGAATTTGTATAATCTTGCTTACAACACAAAGAAACGTTTCTCTATTGTTCCGTGCCACAAGTAAATCATCTACTTTCACCAATAAACAGGATAAGCTCGCCTTGTCGCGTCCTTTCACGCACACTAAATGTTTTATTCTTTCGCGTTGAAATTTATAATTCACGATTCTCTCTAACGGATCACTAGTTAGACAAAGTAGTCTATTTAATTCTGCCTTAAATAATCTCTGCCTGAACCTCTAGAAATCCTTTTACAGACATTGCTAGACCATGATATTCATAATGTTGTAGTTGAAAGAGCATAATGTGGCAAAAGATATAATTGTTCACCTCCCCTCTGATGTGAAATCCTACCGCAACCCTATTTCTTCTTGGAAAACCCTTTTCCCACTGTAAACAAAAATCGTGCAATTTCTAGAAAGTATACCTAAAACACTTCCATGAGTTGACAGCAGCGTATCCTGCACACCCTCTTTTTACACTGACGGCTCCAACAGGAATGATACAGTCCCCTGTACGTTCCATTGTCGAATGCCTACTCGCTCATTTCAAATTCATTCCTTCAATACAGTATTCTCTGCTGAAACGTTCGATGTCTTGCAAGCCCTGAAATATATCGAACCAAGTTCGTCACGCCGAGTTGTGTGCAGGTATTCCCGTAGACCACTTAATTTACTCTTAACCCTTTCTCCCTCGGATCATTTGATGACGACAATACAATACCTGATTCACCATCTATCATCTCGCCAACACGACAACCTACTTTGTGTTATTTCGGGGCACGTGTGAATCATAGAACATTAACTAGCTGATTTGGCTGTAAAATCATCGAATAGGGAGTCTCTTATTGACATTCCTTATGTCCCTTCGGCAGACTTAATATAAACATTTTTGAAACGCTTCATATTCAGTGCATGGGAGACGGTGGCACAATATCACTCCTGAAATAATGGCACTTAAAGATTGTGTTAATCCCCGGTGATCCTCTTCCCGTGCCACAAGGTGCGAGGTAGTCATTTTAAGGGTGCAAATACAGCTTCCAGCAGTTAAATTTAGCACTTTCCGAAGAGACCCAGCTCACAAGCCGAACAGCGAATCATTCAAATGTACACAAATCCACAAGAAGTAAAATTCTAAAATTAAGTATCCCTTTTACAGAAAGCAAAACTACACCAGACTAACTGAACAAAACTGATGAGGCTACAATATCCAGAAGAAATTGGCAAATTCATAAGATCAAATCTTAAAATTGAAAAGTCCTTCGTTATTTTCCATTCATATGGTACTTCACAATTTTTCCTGCACATGTGGAGAAGGTGAAGTATTCTGAATTTTAAAAGGATTCCTCCATAGTTGATCATTTTGGAATTTATTTTATCTGAACGTGGCAATTTTAGATTTTTGACTTTTCTTTTACTCTTAATAATTCATTTGATTCAATTTAATACACCCCTTCCAGTTGTTACTTCTCAAGTCTCACACTTCATGAATTGTGCCACAGTCCTATGTAGTGTTTTATCTAGTTTGATTTTGGTGTTACATTAAGGTTAACAGTATTTCTTTAATTTGTTTGGATGTTACATTTGTTTGAATGCTATTACTTGCATTCATCATGTTCCACTCCACTCATGAAAGTATCTCAAGATATCCAATGTGCTGATCTTTCATATCTTAATTTGCTTTATTCTTCTTTGGCTTCCATTGATTTTGTAAATATCTTTTTGTTTCCAATTTTAAAACATCTTTTTTATTAATTTTTGTTTTTACATAGCTGTTCAAAAGGAATCTGTTTGAGAGTATTTTTAATATTTACTCATACTTTGCTCATGATTTTTGTTTTTCACAAGGCACTGCTTTAGCTATCTTTGCATTTTTAATATTTCCGCACAATTTGTTCATGTTTATGCATATTGGTATTTTTTGTGCTGTTGTGCCAGTCATCAGTATTCTGCTTTAGATTCCTTATGCTCCCTTCTTATAGTAAACACACCTATTATTTATATGATTTCATTGGTCTATATTTTTATTTAGCATTTGATTTCTCTATGTTGATCCGAGTTGCAATTTTCTTTGACCATCAATTAAATGGTCAAAGAAAAGTGTCACATAAACAATTCAAGCTATTCAGTACAGTTTCAAATTATTATAGGAATGCAATGTCCCCAAATTTCTTCAAAACAACTTCTTATACTGCTTCTTAGAAAGACAATGAATGTTTCTGCTCTTTTTTTTTTAACAACATTTGTTGTGCGGTTAGATTTCCTGAAGTTATAAAAAAGTAATTAATACCCTGTTTTTGTATATAATGTTATTCACTGCTCTGTACTGATGATTAATCATTACATCATTTTTTAGTTAACTACACTTAACTATCTCATCTTATATATTCAGAATCACATACTAATACAATTTATACCACTTCTTGAACTAATTTATCTGTCCTTCTCCTTAACAAACTCCCTTTATAACCTATTTTACATGACACCATGACAACCTTCTTGAAATATGATACTTCATAAAACAAATATCCACTCATGGGTAAAATATGTGTATTTAAAAAAATTCCATTTATATTATGAAATTAAAATCATATTCACTTGTGATAAATTCTTCATTTTTATATTGCTACTTACACCCTTTGCCATTATATTTGCTTCCATGTTTTCTGACTGTTAGTATTGCAGAGTAATATGTCCATTTCCATCTCTAACGTGGTAAACATAGTAAATTTATCTAACCATTTTTATCTCTTCCATAGTAATACTTACGTTTTATGTGCTTATTTCTAGTATTCACATTGATGTTATTACACTTATAATCAATTTTAATTACAACTGGTCCTGAAGCAAGTTTATTCTGTTTCAGTTCTTTTAAAAATTACGTTCTCTAAGTCTATTTCCAACTAATTCAGATTCTATTGTAGATAATGTTACTACCCTTTTCTTGTTACTTTTGCATGATATTAAATTATTAGCAATTTTAATTATGTGCTCACCAAAATATTCAGAGTTTTAATTATTACCCAACTTGCATTGGGGTATACATTCAGTTTTGCTATTTAATTTTTTATGTGTATTGTATAACTGAGTTCTTTTAATGTACCATATCTTAATACTTTTTTAAAAGCATTCATATGTGTTTTCTTTATATCTTTGGCATATTTGTATAATTTACATACTGTCAATGGTAAATCATATCTAGTCCCAACTAAATAAGCTGTACATCAAAGTATTTCCATTTATTTTAATTTGCGAACTCCTGTAGAGTCTTCTTATTGATTTAAAGATAATATTATTATTCCTTGAATCTTAACTGGGTGGAATTCTGTCATATCAAATCTCTTCAAAATATCTTGAATATCTTTTCTTGATATAAATAAAATCAATTTAAATTCCTTATGATTTCAAGCAGCACCGCAAGTAATTAAATTATTCGGTATCTCTTGCATCCCCACTGCATTTTAAGTCTTCTGCTGTTAATCCTCTTCTAGCCATCCACTCCTTCCATGTACTTCAGTGTCTTCCTCAAGGTATGTGTGATGTTGGTGTCTGATTCTAGAGCTTTAGAGGCCATCGTTCTTCAGACTCTGTTTAAGTGACCATACTATATGAACCTTTTAATTTAAATAGTATCCATAATATTTAAACTCACTTCTGCGTTTCTGCTAATTCGTTCATTTCTTACTTTGTGTAACAATGCCATTCCCCAACTTCATTGCCAATAGTCCATTCCTATTTCTGTAATTAATTCTGATTACTTTCTTATATTTTCCAAACTTCTGTCTAATATGTAGTTAAACTATCTATGATGGTCTCATATAATCTTCTGTTAACATTTTTCCTCAGAGTTTGATTGCGTATTGAGGAATGCAATTGCCTTTCTTTCTACTTTCCCTTTTGAAATTCTACACTGAATATCTTGTGTTCTCCCCCCATTTACTACATGAGTACCTAGATAAGTAACATTCTCCTAGGGCAAGCAAGGTTTGTCGATCACTAGTTTGATACTAAAAATATTATCAGTACATCAGCCTCCACAATTAAAGCCACTCTGTTCTTCCACATCCATAAGATTCATTTCAAGGCAAAATTTTAGTATTGTGTTGCCTTTGTGTTTGGTGTTATGTATACCTTTGCATGTATTTTTTCTAATATTCTTGTTAATGTTTCTTCATAAACTTTATTATATGCTCTAGTAAGTTTTACTTTAATGAAAACATTATTTTTGTTGCTATTATTTTATCTAATCCATAAAACCTGTCATTTTTTTTATTTTTAATAAATAACTTTTATTATCATGCTCTAATCTTTTATACCAAATTACTTTATTTTCAACATTAGTTTGTTGACATTTTTCTCCATTGTTAGTAGTGTACTTATGTTTTATTTGTAAATTAATAATAAACATATCATTTCTGAATTTCCCTTGCATTATGAGCTTATTTGTATTTTCATCATGCATTTTAGCACTATATGTATTTAAAATTATCTTTCACCAAACTTGGTACAGAGTTGCGATTATTGTTTAGTAATGGAATTAATAATGTGTTTTTAAATGTAATGTTCCATATTTTGACTCTTCCTAGGGAACACATTCCATATTTTAAATTTGACTATATTAATTAACTTCAGGTGATGTTGATGATGATGATCATCATCATGAAGTAGACTGTATATGTGTATCTTTTTCTGCTGTTCAATTCTCACTTACGTCCTTATGATGTACAATGAGATAACAGATTCATCTTGGTGACCGTAGATGATGAGCACAGTGAGATTAGTATCCATCCAACATTAGTAGATGATAATTTATACTTTTTTAGAAAAAAGTTTGTACACATTTCTGTTTGATTTTCATCCCACAATGTTAATTTTTAGCATAGCATCTGAAGTATTGCAATAGAAATTTTAATGCGTGCTTGATAATATACAATCTGTTTACTTTCATAAGATGTATTAATCCCATTTTAACAACAAATAAATATTCAATGCAAGAAGCTGAACCAATATGTCTAGTACATGTACTCGTAATATATCTTTATATTAGAGTGATTTTATTGGAATTAAAATCATCTGCAATTTTAAAGTATGATAGCAACACCGTTCAAGGCGCTTTGCATCAGACATCAACAATTGTCCAATTCCTGAAATAAAGTGGCCTTATTTTGCTGCTATAAATTGATAAAAGAATTTTTCAATTAGTTTTGTTTTGTTTTCCTTAAGCTTCTCTTACATTTTTAATGTTTTATGTGTGCTCGTGTATTAAGGAAATGTGTATCTGAATATTTGTGAAAAATCAATGTTTTCATTTTTATGTAAAAATTTTGCAATCGTTTCTGAATAAAATTATATATGTTTTATATGTATAACATTGTGAGAATTTTTTAGCCTCCTTTAGAGCCTCTTAGAGTGTTTGGCGCCTTGTAGAGTTGGTCAGTCTTCGTCTTGACATATCCAGTACGTATCCTCAGAAAGTTGCTTTGGGACGAGTCGAATCTGGGACCAAAAGACCACAATTGCTGAAGTGCCGGGCAGGTTCCTGCTTTTTTTTACTTTTTCTGGAATACAAATATCCATATAAGGCTTTTTTGTTGCCTGATAACAGAAAGTGGTTTTTGCATCTTTGAACGTCATTATTTCTGTTTTCAGGCTACTATTCTTTGTCGTAATATCTCCTTTTCAACCTGCAATTTCAATATAACATCCTGTTCTTCTTCACTTCATTCTTCTGAGAACTGAACTAAAAGATATACAAATAAGTATTAGAACTAATAGAATTTTCTTTGATTTTTTCCTGTGTCTCTGAAGTACTCTCCAAAATGCGAGGTATCTTGACCATCTTGAGAAATCTGATTTTTTTAATCCAAGCTGTAGACTTTTGTCATTCCTAGAGTTTCTTTTTAAAGAGATTCACACTCGAATTTTGTAACCTAGTTTTGTAACCTGTCTAAAGGGAGCAATTTCAGTGCAGTGAACAAATCCCTCAACCTCTTCATGTGAAGTTTCTAAAATATTTATGGCAATGAGTTGATCCATTTTGCCAAAAACCTCTGTCAATAATACTGCATTAAAGTGTGAGTATTTTTGGTTTGAAATCTTAAAATTTTTCTTATTTCAGCTTTGTTGTATCATAAATATCTTTCATACTGTATTGAGAGATGAGTACTTGAATACTTTGCACATTTTTGTGTTCTCTTGGTCATTTCATTTTTATTAACTGTTGCTCCAGGACACCACCATTTGTAAGCTATAGTCTCACTTTCACCTTAAGAAGATTCAACACAGCAGCTAAAAATACTTTTCTTTAATTGGTGGAGTCCAGTTAGCCGTACACACGTTTCTCTTTTAGAGTGCTTTTCAGATATATTTCCATTCAGTCAAGAGCCTTCTTCTAAAGCCCTCATATCCTGACTCGTTTCTTGTGCGTCTATAGAATGAACTTATGATAAACATATTCAATTCTCCTGTCCTTTGCATGTGTTGGCTTGGACTCACTGTAGCAGTGAGTATCGCCAGCGTGACTTTCTTTAATAGTTTTTCTCTGGGACCCAGAGCTGAGTAACTGACGAAGATTCGCTAGCCAGATTTTTTTGAGAGACCTGACAACAGTCGGAGGGCAGACGAACACATACGCTTTCTTAGCCATTGAAATTGTATCTCCTATCGCAATCGGAGCCTTCGGTTCTCTACACCTCGAACCTTGTCAACGGTTCACTCTCAACTACATTGTGTTTCGAAAAATTGATAAAACCGATCCTAGGTTTTTCACGCATTTTCTGTGTTAGGCCGTTCAATTATCAGGGAAGGAAATGAACGTTTCTTAATCATTAGCAAATTAGTGCCACTAATACACCATGTTATCAACAGTATCCGGACTCGTCCACAATGGTGTTTGGTGTGGTCGTGCTTTTCATGGAGGGGACTTTCACCCCTTGTTTTGTGGGAAACTATCGTGGCACAGGCCTACGGTAATGTTTTCAACGCAACTGTCATCAATGCTAGTGTTTTGCGAACATCCTAATGAATTTCAACATTACCGATGGAAAGCACTAAGCACTGGTAACTAATTTTCAGCCACGTGTCCGGATGCTTTTGATCACATAGTGTATATGCGAAGCACATATACATGTAATGTACAAGGATTGACAACAGCGTTTAAAAATGCAGACTTGATGAATAAAAAACGTAGTTACAGATTGTGTTATTGAGATTTTACTGTATATATCATGGTACTATACGTAAATAATTGAATTTATTTATTGTATAAGTTTTATTGCGGCGAGACTGGCTTTCGGCAGTTATTCTGCACCCGAATTTCGTCCCAGGCTTCCTTGGGAACCTTCCTTCGACGCGGGTCAGGGGATCTTTATCTGAGCAGGCATACCACATGGGCGATCCAAATGCGACGGATTTGACTCTCGCTTTCCCCATCAGATGTTGGTCTCTGTCTTAATATTCGAACTGTCTGGTTGGGAAAAAGTGCGATTTCGTGAGGACGAGAGGGTGTCGAAAGAATTTAATTTTGCCGGGCATACCGCCATTGTTCTTTTAATGCCACAAGAGTCTCATGACCACTGTGGATTTTCCGGACTTCAGAACTTTGCGCATCTTGGCCGGGATCAAACCCACGCACCGGCGTTTCAGAGGCCAGTAAGCTAACCCCTCACTTACTAAATAATAGAATAAATGTTAGAAAACGCCTTTACAATAAAAATGATCAATATAATAACTGATTGTTATTTTTTAGGTAATAAGCTTATCGCAGTAAATTTTAAAAAATCGTTAAATATTAGCCAATTGTTGAGACTTGACTAAGAGACCAACCATCTACTAGACATTCAAACGAATTTTCAGTCGAAAAATATTTCACACACAAACCTAAAGAAAGTAGATCACCAAAAGATTAATGACGCTCAATATAATAAAAAAGTTTTAAACTAGTGGAATGACTGCTCAACTGATATTATCTGCTTATGTTAAGTACGTGGTGGAGTGCATTCCAGCAAGATGACCGTTAACCGTTTAAAAAGTTTTACATTATTATTGCTAACAAGGAATATATGTTTAATACTGATACTAATAAAATTTGAAAATATTTAGTCTTGTTTTCATTCTTTTAAACTTCATTCAATTACTAAACTATTCATCTCCCTTTCCCTCTCTCTTTGACAAACGCTAGCGGCGATCAGACGTTTTTCATAGAAATTGATATTTTCTTAGAGATCTGGACGACTTTTGGATGTATTTGATTTGAAGCCTCAACCTTTAAAAAATTTTCTCAAAGTGGCTCCAACGTTTTTTATGATAATTTTGCTTCAGATAGTTTGATAAAGGCAAATATTTAGGATGGTACTTTATTTAGACGATATTTTCATTACTTCCAATATATTTATTACTGCCACACACTCTTGTCCACTATGTTATCATTGAGTCTGTCGCTCATTTGCAATTTAATCACATTAACCTGATGTTGTCAGGTTTTAGTGTAAACAACATATTCAGAGTAGAAATATTTGCTCTCAGAAATGTGTTTCCACTCATGCATGTCAACGGTGTTGGTGCATGTCAAAAAAAACATTTTTCTAAGTATATGAGAAAGATTATTTGACTTTCTTCATTTATTTACTGTTATACAATCTTTCCACTATGTTATCATTGAGTCTATCGCTCATTTGCAAGTGCAACTCCTATCCGGTTACTGTAATGTTTATGTATCAAAAAGACATTTGCTGATAAATATGTGCTCTCACAACGAAGTCTGTTTGTGTGTGTGTTTTTCTTTACTTTTTTATATACTTACACAACAATTGTGTTTTTTCTACGCATATGAGCAATGTTTTATTTACTAGAATTATTTAATTACTTTTAATTACTGCTATATGATCTTGAACATTAGGTTTTATTTCAATATGTTGCTTAATTGCAAATTAATCAAATAATCCTAATATTTTCAAGTCTTAATCTAAAGATACACAGAATAGAAGTATGTGCTTCTGAAACTACATGTGTGTTTTTAGCATTTTTAGACATGTCTGTCAACAGTATCAATGTATGTGACCCCAAATCACACTTCTAAGGAATAATGAGCAAAGCCTATATTCATACTTTCATTATTCAATTAAAATCATCCTCTTAATGTCAAGTCTTAGTCTCAACAAGATATTCAGAATAGAAATATGTGTTCTCATTCCTAGTTCATAACATTTTTCCACTCAGCGTGTTACTGGTGCCTCGTGAATTTTTAACAATAATGATTATATAAAAATGGGCAAATGTTAATTTATTTACATTAAGTATTTCTAAACTTTCATATGATCTGTACACTATGTTATCATTGCATCTGTAGCTTATTTGTAAGTGTGTTGTATGTTAATAAAAAATTTTTGTATCTGTAAGATACTGAGTGCAAAAATATAGTTCTCACAACTCAGCATGTTTTTAAGAATGTTTCCGCAACGCCTATGTATGTATGAAGGCAACAATGTAATGCATATTTTACTTTATTTATTGCAATATGATTTTGTGAACTATATTATTTTTGAATACGTTGCTCATTTGCATATTAATCCATTAACCGTGTTAATATCACATCGTAGTCTCCACAAGTTACACAGAATAGAAATATGTGCTCACACAACCTCTTTTCAATGATTTTTATCCTGTGTATGACTATGGTCCATGGTTTCACTGCATATGCACACGAATACTCTTTTTTGCTTTTTTGGAACATTTTCTATCCTAATGGGCAAAGCATTTTCCATTTATATTCACTTTTCATTACTGTCATAGGATCTTTACTATGTGTTTTCAGTGTCTCTCTCACTTATTTGCAACTTTATCACATCAACCTCATCTTCTCATGCTTTAGTGACTACAACATACACAAAGTAGAAATTTGTGCTGTGACAACTATGTCTGTTTCATTTCATGTGCATCTGCATGGCTTTTTCTAAGCATATAAGCAAAGTTTATTTTAATTATACTTTAACTTTAAATAATTTATTTATATTAACACTTTTGAATGGTTTGCAATAATAGATAAACACCATTCTATTCTTCTTTTTTACCATTTGGTTTGATTAAATACATTGATAGAGCTGTTTTTCCCTTCCACAATCCAGATGACTATGCTAATAATATGCTGTCTATTATGTTCCTTAATCTATTTGCAAATATTTTTGCATATAATCTGTAGGCTATGTTTAGTAATCTTATTCCCCTTGTGTTACAAAGGTGAAGAACCTGCATTTAGCTTCTTCTGGAAGGAAAATTAATACACACTCCATATTCTTTTGGAATGTTTTTCCATTTTTATATATTTGTAAAGTTTTTTTGAGCCCTTGTTCCAGCAAATAGAATATTCTTTCGACTTGGTGTAGATATTTCCCAGTCCCCCATCTCCTTCATATTCATAAACTATATGTTCATGAGATCATAGATTTTTACAGTATTTTTATGACTGTTCTGCAAACTTGTCTGTCTGACAGTTGTCTAAGCTTAGTTGCCAGAAAAGCTGAATTAGTTGTCAGACAAGTTATAGGGAAATATTTTTTATGAATTCGTAGCATGAAAATGTTATGAAAAATTACTAAATATAATGCATGGAAACTAAACAACCGAATCGTGAAGTATTCAAATCCGCTGTATAGTGATTTAAATTTTTTTGGATTTGGATGTTTGGATTTAGATGCTAGTATTCTCCTTTTCTTTATCGATATGTGAATTTTTGTTCTTATCATGAACTCCTCTAGAACAGTTCAAAACAATAGGTGATCATATAAATCAAATGTAACAAGTAGGGAAGAATGGAGAAAATGCAGAGCCCCCACTGAAGGCCGGGGACACAATTGAGAGTGATCTTGTGAACTGCCTGTTTGAATACGGTGGTCTTGTGCCTTATTCCTCGGAGTTCACAAGAGAGCCGCTGGGTGGTGTGTCACGCTTTGGAGCGCGGGGGAGCTCCACAGGAAGTCTTCAGTGGGAACTGCTCTAGATGAGAATTTACTTTGTAATAACACTTTGCTTCCCACTGTTGAAGAGCAATTGGGAGCGAGGTGTGTTATTACAAATTGAAGTGCAATAATTAAAACTATACTTAAATTACTTAAATATTTGTATTTATTTATCATATCGCTTTTATTGCGGCGAGACTGCCCTAAGGCAGTTGTTCTACCTGGATATCGGCCCAGGATTCATTGGAAGCCTAACTCCGACGCTGGTTTGGGGACCTTAATTTGAGCAGGCATAGCACGTGGGCGATCCCCTAAATGCGACTGAAATTTGTCTCACTCCCCCGTCAGATATTGGTCTTCCTTAGTATCTGAACTGGGTGTTTGGGAGAAAGTGAGATTTTGTCAGGACGAGATATCGGAGGAATTTAATTTTTCATGGCATATCGCCAGAGTTCTTTTGCATGCCACAAGAGTCACATGACAACTGTAGATTTTCGGGCCTTCAAAACTTCGCGCCCCTCGGCCGGGATCAAACCCACGCATCAGGTTTCAGAAGCCAGTAAAATAACCCCTCGCCTACCAAATAATTGGAAAAAATGGCAGAAAACGCTTTTATAATAAAAATGATCAATATAATAACAGATTGTTATTTTTCAGGTAATAAGCTCACGCTGTACGCAGTAAATAAAAAAAGTAATAGTTAAATATTGGCCAATTGTTGAATCTTGACTAACCATTAACTATACATTCAAACGAATTTTCAGTCGAAAAACATCCCACACACAGACACTAAAAATAATGACTCCCAATATTGTAAAATAGCTTAAAATCAGTGAAAATGACTGCTGAACTGAGATATCGATGAATATACAATAGTACGTATTGCCACTTACGAGATTTTATAAATAACCTACGACAACCATCTTTTTTGAATGATATCTTCATCGACATCGGTTTCGTGGATCTACACTCCCATTTGACATGTTTCATTTCAGTGTGCTGACATGGCTGTTTCTTCTTGACACACCTTAATTTCTTGGAGTGTTACAAGAATTTCATTTACAAGAGCAAGTTCTATTCTATCATGCAGATTCCTTATTCAACTATACAATCATAAGCTCTTGTTGTGTTTGTGCTTTGCTGCTATATCTTTTAAAAGACTTCTGCGTACTCTCTGTTCTACTACTGAGTACTAAGTTCTTATAATATGGAGGTGCGATTGGCCAGTTCCAGCTTCCAAACCGCCATCTAACTTGGTAACCATGCATAAGAGATTATCTATTGTTTTTTCTCTTATATCATCATCCCTGTAGCAGCCCTTTCTTCCGTGGATACTCTCTGGTATGTTAGAATGTATTACCATAACTCGTGGCGCCATTTACTTTGTGTTTTTCTGGAAATTGATAAATTTCGTGAAACATTTATTTACGTTAGGCACATAATTAAATTCATAGTGTTATGTTCTTGGGGATGATAAATAATTCACTCGAAAAGTTAAAGTATAAAACGTTTATTGTATTCACAATACATAATAGGTAAGAGCGCCAAATCACCAACAGCAAAAGAGGAATAAATTTAGGGTGCATATACAACAATCCTGGTTCAGATTACTTAATGCACTCTGCAAAATATTTATTATGACAAATGTCTATTAACAATAATAATGCAACTGAATTTACATAACTTCGATAATTCTAATAAACACCGCAATTCATTAACGAGTTCTAAATTGTGAGCAGGCGGTGTTCTCATTGTGGTTGATGAGACTCTTATTAGCTCTGAATTGAGAAGTGCGAAAAACGATTTTAAACATGCTTTTTCTCGATGGGTTTTGGTAATAAAAGTATTATTATTGTTGCGGTAGATCTAGCCCTGTTTCTCTGATTGATTACTACTATAGTCATATTGTGAATATTCATAACTTAATGGGGTATTTTTCATAACTATATATAATCATAATATTCATCACTTAATGGGGATATCTTCATTGTAAGTGATTAAAGTTTACCAAATGTACTTTGGGTTAACGACGACCGCGGTGTATATACTTAGACTAAGAACAATGTATTGTCATCCGGCATGAAAAAGTTTTTAACTCCGCCTATGCCCGTCGGAATCTATGCTGCGCTGTTCGACGTACCTGCGATGGTGGGTATGCCGAGTAGGCCGGTGACGACGGTCATTGCCGGTCCCAAGCCCGGATAAAGGAGGAGGGTCTCTAGTGTGGCATTGCTTCCACTTACTTGTGCCACACTGCTCTCTACTATCCTACTTCATCACTCTAGATCCCTTGTGCTGTCGACCCCGACACTGTTTGATATCGAAGGCTAGGGAGTCATTCATATTCTGTTATCTTTCCTTTTACTTTATCTTCTTACTTCTCTACTCTTCTCTACTATCCACCTTCATTTCTTCTTGACACTTAGAGTAGGGTCTCTTTAGCCTTAGAGAAGGCAACCTTCCTACGTTATGCAAAGCCTGAAGAAAACTTCCCTGACCCTCCAGTTTCGGGGTTGAAGCATTGAGCTTGCCTCCTCTCCTTTCTTCAGAAACTCTGAGTTAAATCGCAAAAAATCCTTGTAATTTGCCTCGGAATAAAGCCAACAGACGACGACTTAAGCAACGAAAAAGGAAAATAATTTTTGGAAACGAATATTCAAGGTCTAGGTACGGAATAAATAGAAGTACTTGAAGAGGAACAGTTTTAAACTAAATATTATAGTTCAAATAGAATCAAAAAGAAGGGAAACGAGATGAGAAAATTGGAAAACGATATCCATATATTCAGTGGAGTTAATAAGGAAGAAAGCTCAAAGGTACGGTGAATCAATGTTGATAAATAAATATGGCGAAAGTTACTCTGGAAAAGGGCTCTGTCTTTCTGTGAATATTTGTTTTCAGTTTTAAATGATATATTTTTTAAATTTTACATAAAACTAAATTAATTGTGGCTCTCCTGTTACCGTGCTCATGGATTACACTCCCCCTTTTATCGTATGATGCCTGCCGGTTGTTTAACATTGATTATAGTTAATGTCTACTTCTCTCTCTCCTTCACGGCAAGCTAGTTATTCTATTCTTGTCTGGACTTGGTTTCCTGTTTCCGTCTTATACCCCCTACCCATCCCCCTCCTCACCCCCTTTTTCCCCTGCCTCTTTGGTTCCTGCTAATTCAGTCAGTTCTCTGTCACACGCTCTTTCTCCTTCCAGTTGTGAGGACCAGCAATGGCTAATATTGACAAGGGCCTTAGATTCCCTTATAGGCAATTATGCTTGAAACTACGACTTGCACAAGTTATGTGCATACACACTTAATTAGCCATAAGGTAGCCTTTACTAGAATTTAATGTAATTTTATTGCTTTTATATATATTTCAATAATAATCTTACCAAGGTAAGCCTCAATATTTAATTGTGTTTTGTGGTTATGTTGTTTGTTCTAACTTTAAGAGTTTTGCAATTTTTTTTATAATTTCCTATTTTTCCAGACACATTACTTCAAGAAGAGACCAAATATTGGGCCGCGAAACGTAACAGTTTTAAAAGTTTTGTCACGATTACATGTTATATTTATCAAGTTTAAGTGTTTCTTCTGTATATTCTGAAATACCCTCCTCTCCATTTATTCATGTTCCTTATTTTGTTTTAACTGATAATCCCTAAAATTCCATACAATATCAATTTCCAAGAAAGTGATTATTTATAATTAGAAGGATACCGAATTCTTGCGTTTTAGTTTGTCTCAAACTCTTTCATTTTCTGAGTCTGTGTAGGTTATAAATTTATAATTAGATAATATTAATATATTCTTTATTGCTTGTAGTATCTCATAAGCTTCTCAGTTGAATATGGAACAAAATTCACTGTTTGATGTGTTCTATGTTGTTATCAATCTTCCCAGCACAGCACCGAGGTATGTTTTGTTTGTGAACC
The DNA here is from genome assembly GCA_017312745.1 of Gryllus bimaculatus. Classification (NCBI taxonomy): domain Eukaryota; kingdom Metazoa; phylum Arthropoda; class Insecta; order Orthoptera; family Gryllidae; genus Gryllus; species Gryllus bimaculatus. The sequence goes on from BOPP01000055.1 coordinate 2,513,987, forward strand.
ATTCATGAAGACTCCCACACAGTCTTACCATGTTTTTTAAATTAGAGAGCTTGGTATATTTGTGAATCTGCAACTTTCTTGATTTGTATTCTTTGATCTGTGCTGCTTTGATGTCTTGTTTAGTCCATAGAATCCTTATTTTGTTTCTCAAGAGAGTTGGGTTTTTGAATTCTGTGGTTTTAATAACGCTTAAGAAAAATGTACAGTGGCATCATTATTAGATGCGGTAATACATGTACTAATATGTAAGGAAGGAAGTTTTTAATCAGAAAATAATTAAAATAAAGTGGTTTCTGGTTATTTGCTTAGAGTCACTTGTTTTATTGACTTTGCATAGGCCGGGCGCACACTGGGTCATTCACGCCGGCCTTCACGGCTCTATTAAAAGAAGTTGACTGGCATTTGCGATGGGAAGGGAGAGATGATGCCAGGTTGCAAACCTGTGTCAAGAAAATAATGTTCTTTCTATTGAAGTATAAGATATTCGCGTCTTGTCCATTAACAGATATTAGTTTTAAAATTAACAGAAAGTTAAATTTGTGTTTTTAATAAGTAATACGATATTTTATGAAAAGAAACAATTTTCTTGTACCCATAAGTGCCTGGGAAGCAGGTATTTGAGATGTGACAATTAAACTAAACTGTACAATTTGGCAAGCCACCTTGTTTTCTTAACGTAAAATGATCTAAAAAAGATAAATTTGTCTGACAATACGCATTCGTCACCAGTTTGTCACCCATATGCGGTCTGCTGGAGACGTTTGGGGAAAGAAGCTATTCGCGAATTTAAAAACCACAACCAAAGATATAGAATATATTTCTTGATTTTTTTATTCGATACTTGTAAGCGATTTATATTTTTTGCAATTGATGTTCATATTTAAATGTTAAATAAATGTAATTTACTAATATTTTTTGTTTATAATATTTATTCTTTATGACCTACCCCAATTTTTACTCTGATCATGTATGATTATGAACCTACTTGGTACTTATTTCTATAAATTCAATGCCTTTATTTTTTTGAAGTAGTAATAGAGTATAGAGCGACTTCTCAGCAAATGAATACAAACTAATAAGACTATGTACAGAGTTAATAATAGCTTTAAATAATAGGTGAAGTAGATGAGAGACGGTCGAACTAACAAGGTTTCGCACTTCCCTGATGACCTCATACAAGAAACACAAACAAATTCGACAAATGTTAATTTCCATATCCTAATAATTGAAAATAGATACTAGCACAAACTAAAGTTATAGACCATTCACATAAACAACAACCTACATAACCAAAATGTAATTTGCCTTAATCAGCAAACAAACAGCTTAACCTGAACTCACGTCAACACGTCATTCTCGCAAGTCTCTCTTCATTGAGCTTGAAATCTTACCTTTACCTTGTTCATTGATTTATGAATCAGTAGTTTTTGTCGAAACTGATTTAACGGTGGAAACATATTTTCATGCAACACACAATTAATAAATAATTACAACACACACCGTATAAATCACATTCTTGAGGTGTCAGTATCAACAGCGAAATTTACATACATAACATGTACTCTCGCCGCCACGAAAAATGAGTGACGGCCAAATTTGAAGTCCCAAGCTTTCTGCACATTCTGGTAGCGCTGTACGGAGGATAACGCCATCTTGTTCTTTCATATTTACTATTTAAAAACATTTTCTACCAAATGTCGTCGACTAAGAAGCTGTTAGGCTACATTTTACCCAATCATCTCCAGCATGAACGTTCCCTTTTATAGGTAAGTTCATCCTACAAGTAGAGAGTATTGGCACAAAACGCAGAGGGGGCGGGGGCAGTCTCATTGCGTCGTAGTGCCAGCCATTAGATCACCTACAATAAATATATCAATAAAGATGATCATACATTTATTTCGACATTAAATATTCAGCACAAGCATTAGAATTAATGGATTATATATATATA
>BOPP01000055.1:2515960-2538414 GCA_017312745.1 Gryllus bimaculatus
ATATATATATATATATATATAGTTCTATATGAATATCTTGCTCCTTTACAAATTAATCAATTAACCCTATTATTTTGAGTCTTAATATCAAGATAGTCAGAATAAAACTATGCGCTTCCGAAATTACATGTGTGCTTTTAGCATTTCTAGTCATGTATCAACAATATTAATACAAAAGACCAAAAATCACACTTTCTAGCAATATGAGCGAAGCTTATTTTAATTCTTTTATTATTAAATTCCAGCTATAGAATCTTTTATGCTATGTTATTATTTAATCTGTTGCTCACTTGATAATATATCAATCATCCTGTTAATGTCAAGTCTTAGTCTTAGTCGAAAAAAGTTTAAATTACATTTTTTACATGACCCAGATTTACTTGCGAAAAATCAATTGAATATAATCCCCTCTTTTAATGCAAAACAACTGAGCATGTAAACGAATATTACGAAACCGAGGCGAAGAAATGAAGTGTCGGAAAAATATTTGGGAGTGAGAGGTTTTGAGTAAGTAATACTGTTCAAACATCAGTGTTTACGATTATTAACATTTTAACAACAATTCAACTAGGCATTTAGTAAGAATTTTGTATCTCTCGATCAAATTGTTATTTTACAATATTCACCTCAGAGACAATATGGGGACCCTCCTGGGACGTGCATCGCACGTTTATGAGTTGTGTATAAAATTGTTAATTTTTACAAAATTTTTAATTGCAGTTTTCGGTTCTGGGACTTCTGGGAAACCTTACCACTTCAGAATTGCAAAAATTGGAAATTGTTTATAACTTTGCAAAGTTTGCCATTTTTATTGTATTTTTTAAACTGCTTTAAACGATATTCAAAATTCCGCAATCCGTTCGGCGCTATCGGCTTTCGTTTCCGAAATATGTAATGTTTTTAAACAAATTAACATCTCAAGACAACTTCCATTATTTTGGGAGTCAATCCTTTCGCATCACCCACATAAGACTACTCTTCAAGCCGTTTTGCAATGCACTCTTTTTCCATTCGACCCTGTCACCATAATGTTATTTCAAACTACCTTCAGAATGCAAGTCAATTGTTTGAGGTCATTACTTACCAAGTCAAAATCATGGAAACTTGAGATCTTGCAAATGTTCCCTAAATACGTAAATGCCAAGAAGGTCCACGCACAAAAGGGGAACGGAAAATCTCTGAGAATATGAAAGAATCAGTCGTTTCAATGACGAAGCCACTACCTTTTAATAGTCCTTATAGCCAAAATTTCTTTAATTTTTTGTGTTCTTAAAAATGTGCCCCGTGTCTCTGAAAAGCAAACATCAACAGTATCATTTGAACTAATAATAACCATTGTTAAGATGAATAGTATTTTAAACATTTCTTGCACCTTCCTGTCACGTCTATAAGCCCTACTGGGGATATTGAGTGCTTGGTATAATCCGCCTCGAAATATTTTTTTGAATGCAGACAGACATTGTCAATCATTGTCTTTTATTCCTTCGGAGGGGGTAAGTTCACACCTTTTTAATCGTTTGTAAATAATCATGGTAGGTTACTATTATTGGCAATCGATACGCTGTCACGAAGCAAGAGACAACTCGGAAATGAGCCGCTGCCTCGTCGACGCCTTTGAAACAAATGTACGAAGTATGGAGGAAACTGTTGCACGCTAAGACCTAAGCTGCCAAAAAATAGCATTGAATTAAACACAAATCAGCAATGACAACCGGATAATTGCAGATTCCCTAGATGAACTGCTTATCATGACGAACGTTAGAGCAATGACAGTTCCCATTCTAAATTGACAATATGTCAGTTGTACAAACCTTCAGGAAGGAAAAACCCAACACTCCTGCGTGCGATCGAAGACCCTGCCTCTGACCAGATCAGAAGAAATATTGACACACTATCCCAATGCGCCAAACCGATTGCTTCTGTTAAAGTAAGGAGAACTGGTGCAATTATGTTGGAATGACTGGACACCCAGGAGAGCACTGAACACAGTACTTAAGAGTCAAACCCCAAGACTTGCTGCTCGTGCGAAGAGGTTGAAACAATACCGCAAAATGAGGCACGTTACAGAAATAACGAATTTAGAAACAACCAAAAGACATTTGTCAGAAACAGTATCCACAGTATCCAATGGGGAATCATAGAGACATTAAATTCAAAACTAAAGACACTATCAATTTCTGACAAACTATGCGAGGTGAATGTATTGAACACAAAAAAGCAAAATGGCAAATGAATGAAAATCAAATTGAAAACATTGGTTATCCGGAAAATCAATGAAGGAAAGGAGGAAACAGCTCTGAAAAGAACATTAAACTGGAAGGCACCAGGGCCCGACGACTTACAAAATTTCTGGCTAAAGAAATTCACCGGAATCTATAACATTTTGCCTAGTGCTTCACTACTAAATTAGGGAAAACAGAGCCGACGCCTTTATTTTTGACAAGGGGGACCATATTCTTACTTCACAAAGGTAGAGATGATTCACCTAAGTAACGCCCTGAAATGTGACTCCCTTTGTAAAACAGATATGAATATATACTGCTGTGGCGAGCTGCAATTACATCGCGCCATGCTCAGACGATGACACATCACACTGCATGGACGGACTATCAGAAAGCTTTCAACAATGTCCCACGTACCTGATTGAGTGAACTATGGCAAATATAAAAGGTTGAGAATCATATGAAGTTGATTACTGGAGTATTAACTTACAACTGAGTTCTGACAAAAAGACGCTGCAGTCGGGAATATTAAAATAAAGAGAGGGGTATTTTAAGATAGTAATGCTTTCAGACCTTTGTGGTTTTGTCTTGCGTTGAAATTGCTAACAGCGATGCTAAATTGGCAGGGGAGGGAATTTAATCGGGAACAAGCAGGAACACAATTAAGTCACCTTCATGTGGATGACTTAAAATTGCATTCTGAAAATAGTTCACCTTCTCATAGATTGCCTGGGAAAATTCAGCAATGATGGGCACATGAAATTCGGTCTCTAGGATTAGTCGATGTCTAGGATTAGTTGTATGAATAAAGGAGAGTGATTTGAACACCCTGAATATGAGGTAAATAAAGAGCAATGACGGCCCATCAAAGGAATGGCCGAGGAAGAGAAGCACAAATATCGTGGATACTTGCAGTTAAGAGGGATAGATCACAAACTGGCCAAGTAAATGCTAATAAATACAACCGGAGGGTACGCGCCATTTTGAAGACAGAGTTGAGTGCATGCAACAAAGCGAAAACAAACAAATATATATAAGTGCAGTACTCACTTAGTGCACATAGCAACACTCGGTATTGTGGTGAAGCAATATTTTGAAAAGCTTATTTTGGAGTTAGGATTATTTTTCCTTTCTGCTCTTTTCTCCCTCGAAAGTATGTTAATGTAGTATATCGAGTTTCTACTCAAACTATGATTTCCCTCGGATTTACTGACGTTTTATTCCTTTGAACACTTCGATGTGTTCTGAAGAAGCGATTGAAGTTGTAAACCTAAGATATCTGCAGAGTTAGGTACCTAGTGATATGAAGACTTCAACGAGTCCTGTTACTGCTACGCAGCAAGAGGGACCCGATCAAATAAAATATTCTACGACTGTTTCGTATCTGTCAGTCGTCAGTTTTGTCACTTCCATTTTCCCGTTCGTCTTAAGACTTGGAATCAGTTGCGAGTTTATAGCGCGCTAGGAAAGTCTCTCCGCAGTGGCACCTTTCCGATGAGAGTGCTGGCAACAGAAATTATGTAGCACGAGCTACGTCTTGAAAACATAAATTGTGTACTCACCACAAGCATAATAGATGTTAGAAGAGTTGTCTCCTTCACTTGTTTCTCAGTGATCTGGTTGCTACCGACATGAATGTAGTTATTAATTGGAGGCTCTGATTCGGCTCAGTGAGGAGAGACTACCCTGGCGCACGTTATTACTATATGTTCACCTATAGTGATAACTTGCTGTTGGTGTATTGTTTTTCATTGGCTGTAAAAATAGGAAGAGGAAGAAGAGGAAGAGGGCCCAGCATATTAACTGCAATTCACCATATTAAGAAAGCAAGACCCAAAAGGCAAATTTCACACCTATCGAGACACTTCAAGTCGATCAGAGTTATTTACGCCCCAAAGACGTTATAAGGGTTCCAACGATCTTGCGGCAACAAAATTCCAGGGTCCTTTTGCCCGAAGGCTTTTTCTAGCCCGAGACCATTAGAACCCGTGGTACATGTATGATTTTATATTTTACGTAATTTTAATGATTCAGAATGACTTGAGTTCTAATTAACTAGTTGTTAAGTTGACTCAGTTCGTCATTTCATATTTCCATCCCATAATGCTCTTACGCAATTCCCTCTGTTAACGCGTCGAAATGGCTTGGTGAGCTAAAATTCTGTGATAGGCTACATTAGCAAGGACCGCCTTCCTGCTTTTTGCAAGAGAGATCCTGAAATGACAAAAAATAAAGACTCTCAGCACACAACGGTGTAAGAATCTGATTTCAAAAATTGAGCATTTCAAGAAAATATCCGGTCGCCTGGGAATTAGTGAATATAAATATTTTCGGCAATAAGCACATTTATGAGGCAATGCTTATAATTATGAGGCCATGAGATAAAAAATACTATTGCATGTAATATACAGTATACTCGTATTCATTGTAAGTTGATTATAATTTCATAAGCATATATTTGGCACATATTTTGAGAATTGAAAAAGAGTTATTTTGAAAATCTGTAGCTCGCTTGGTAATGGGTTTCAAAAAATAGTTTTTTTATAAAAAATGTAGGAAATTTTATCCTCTTTAAAATTCATTAGAATCATTTTTTCCACAGGACTTGAGGTTTAAAAAACTATAAAGAAAATAAGGAAACAAGTCAGGAAAACTACTGTTTTTTCGGGCCTCGCGGAGTTAGTAGAGGGTCAAGGAAGCCTAAAATTTGGGATTTTCTCTATAGAGAGATTTGTTTGACTGTGCACCTGAGCCCCGTCTTCACGTTGGAATTATGTCACTGCATTTTGCGTCTTCCTCGTCGCTCCGCTCGATGTCGCGACCGTACTCAGTAGTGGTTGATACAGTCGCGTTCATGCGACATCTAGCGGCATGGCAAAGAAAGACACGAAATGCAGGGATAATGCCGATGTGGAGACGGTGCGCAGGTGAACAGTTTAAAAAATCGCACAATAGTGCCTGGGTACGTACAACATACTCAAAGAAAAAGTTTTAATGACCTTTTTCCAGGTAACACCCCCTTTTTCAATACCTACCGACTGAGCTATTGGTAGCCATGTTGTGAAGCAGTTTCGAATCGTGTATTTTTGAAGCCTGTCCGCTTTTCTCTGTATTGAAATTCACGAATTTGGAGGAAAAATTAACAATCACCAAGGCGCCACGTTTGAAACGTGCACTCGTAGCTCGTTAATTTACATCAATGAAGGTAATAATTGTTTCTATTTAAAATTAGACCCCAATTTGACTTAAAGCGAATTTACACGTGGCAGTTGAGGTTGTCAGTAACTGGCAAGTGGAGAATGGCAACGTGTACCCGCCTTATTGGAAGTGACTGGCGATAGCTTCGCGCCAGCCACTGGCGATGCCAGCCGAACAAGAATATTTGGTTTACTGGCATGCTCACGCGCTCCCCCACACCTTTTTTCAAACTGACGGCCTCTAAACTCTATAGCTGGCGTCCCCCAACACGTATTACACTGCTTTATACTTGCACGGTGATCAACGTAAGCTTATTTTTAAAATTATGTATAAAAATGACTCGGAAGCAGTAGCCTTCTTGAATGACGGAAGAACAAACTGACACGTTTGACCGGTTGTGTAGAGAATCGGAAAATGTGTGGGATATTTTTTTTACCAGAATATAAGAACCACTAAGCCAGCCGCTTTGCAATTGCCGCACTTCTGCAAATTAAACGTAAAATGGGGATAGATAACTTCTCCTAAGCAGATTTGCTTTGCACACCGTTGCTTACGTGCCGAATACTATAAGCAGCGTCACAAATAGCATACATAAGCAAAGAGCAACGAGAAAATATCTCATCAATATTAGCATCATGTAAACCACCCATTATTTTCGTCGTTTATGTGTAGACACCCTTCAAAAGAGAACATGTAGCACCTTTCTACTATTTTCATATTTCCTTCGTAATCACGATCCTGTCGATCCAGTTGTGACGCAGTGTATATCGAACTTTATCGAAGGCAATAACAAGCAATAACGTATCCGAAAAGAAATATAAAATACATTTTTAGCACTTCAGAATGTTACATCAGACATTTGAAGGGGTCTTCAATATTTTGAAGAATAATTTACAAAAGTAGAAGACGAATTTTAGATAGTCAATAGGATCTAAGAGAAATTAGTAATTTGTTTGAGACAAGTGTACGTTATGTATCTAGTGACGCTAAAATAGCACCTACTTTCTCGCCCTATTTTCACACAAACGTACCTGAAAAGTATTCGAATTTCAAAAAAATTTACATGGCCTTATTTCAGAATCTATCTTTAAGGAACAGATTTCATAATGGGAAAATATCTTAATCGATACCCAAAATCACTTATCTTGCACAGCTTTTATAAATACCATTCTGAATTACAATTATGAATTTTGCAAATGTTACTTCTTGAAGCCATAAAAGTTCATTAAAGTTTACACCATCTAAATTGTTTCTCAAGTAACCAATTTTTAACTAAGAGGAAGAAAATTTATTTTGCTTCTTTCACTAACATTGACTGTCACTTTTTATCTTAAACTGGTGGATCCACTTTACACCTTCATGCACGCAATTTTAGTTGTAGGAAAATTTTTTTTGAACTTTTGACTTTGAACAAAAAAATTTTGAACTTTTGCATTCTTCAACAAATCGGGGTTTTCAACGAACATGAGGTTTGCGCCATTCGCTTAAATATCCTTCACACTATCAAAAAATAAAAAAGAAGAAAAAAAACGCAATTTTTTGAAATTTTGGAAAATGTCCTCGGAACTTCGTGTAAAGTACCTCCCAAAATTAAAATATCGATTTCAAATTCAAGGGACCGCGACATCAGCAAGATCAACTGCGTAATATAAATTTTGGATGAAATCGGCTCAACGGTTTAGGCGCTAGCGTTGTTCACAGACGGACAGACATTTTACGGTCACTCGAGTTTTCGGTATCAAGGACCCACAAAACATGCATCCTGACTACCTGTTAGACGATTTGTTTTTTTTATTATTTAGCAATTGGATTCATTCACTTTTATCGTTGCCAGGACCATGTAACAACAGTTTTCTGCCGAAAATTCGCCAGTTTTTCGCGTAGCATTACATAACTTTCTCTCCATTTCATAGGGAGAAAGTAAAAATTGTAACATATTACTTGCTTGCTTAGTTGAAAAAGAAAAAAATCAAAATAAATATATGGAAATTGAAAATAAACCACTATGTGTGAGATAACCCATTCCTTTCTACAAATTAGTCTAGAGTATAGCAAATGTAGTATGTTTAAAACACATGTAATTACACAAAGAATTTTGTAATTTTTCCAATACCTATGAAATGAATATTTCCTTTTTCCAAACACTTATGTAGTTAGTATGAATCTCATGACCATCAATAGTATTCAAGATCGTGAAACTTTTACCATTACTAATATTTATAGAGCTATTAAATAAAAGTATATCAAAAAAATATTAGTTTTTTTGCATAACTGAACTTTGTGCCTCACACTTTTCACTAGAAAAATAATTTATATTGATTAATAAACCAATAAATTGTGTCATTCCAAAATATGGTAGAATGTATGCACTAGACACAAATGAATCCAGTTTCAGTGATATTGTACAATCTCTTATTAATATCTTCTTACATTATTAGTACCTTTAATAAATTTACACTTTAATGCAGATAGTACATAAACATTTGTAATAGCCAAGATATAAAAGAGGATAAGATCAAGAGGGTTTGGTAACACAATTTGTAATTTGTTAATTTATTTAGAATCCTTAAAAAATAATTTTACATAGACAAAATAGAATATACACAAATAAGACACGAAAGTAATTCACATTGGGTAATCACCAATGTATCATTCCTAAATATTTATGAACCATGCACAAATGTAGACCTATAAATGTAGCAATATAACTTATATTGCACAGCTTTTTATAATTATCATTCTACATTACAATTCTGAATTTTGGCAAATGTTACTTCTTGAAGCCATAAAAGTTTAAACTACTTAAATAGTTTCTCAATTAAGGAATTTTTAACTAAGAGGACTAAAATTTATTGCACTTCTTTCACTGATATTGCCCGTTAAAAATTGAATACCTACAAGCATTTGATATTCTCCAAAGACGCTTATTTATGTATGAAGTGTATGTATGTTATTCAGAAAAAAATGTACAATTAAAATCTTGAAAAATCACATGCCTAAGAAATGTAACAAATTTGAACACAAACAAATGAAATTATTTACTCTCATCTTGGGCTTCGCTCTAATGTAAGTGAAGGAGAAGAAATCCCCACTAAAAACCATCTGGAACAGGGAAACAAAATTCTTTGCACACATTTTAAGACATAACCAATTCCCAAGTATAATTTCAGATGGTAGAATAGTTGAAAAAAGAGGAAGAGGGAGGCCTAAAATGAAAATTTTAGAACAACTTAAAACTGAATTACACTTCAAAAATTATGAAGAGGACAGCGGACAGAGTGTCATGGTGGCGGTGATAAGATACTTTTTAGCCTTATGTATGATAATGATCATCATCATGATGGTGATAAATATTGGTCAATTTCTTCTTTTTTGGGGGGGTTATATAAACATCTTTTTGTATCCTTCCCCATAGACTGAAAGACCTAAAACCCTTTCTAAGTTAACAATTTAACTTGATTCTTTAAATTATGTTGAGTTTGTTTCATTTCTAGGCCATGTTGCAGTCTGTGAAGGGACTTGTGACTCCATTGCTAATACAGATACTATTTCTTTTTCATGCACTTATTGATTTTTTTTTATCTCAATTAGTTCCAAAGAGGAAAACCTTTGACAATTTCTGTCATCATCATAAAGCAGCTATGTAGTCAAACAGTCCTCAGATTAGTCTGTTTAAATGTACTGCTTTTTGGCAAGGTAGTCTTCTAATACACTTGCAGCAGTTTTTTGGGTTGAAAATCTATTTTTATTCCTCTTCCTAATGACATGTGTAACTGAGCTTCTTGCCGAGGCCATTCAAGATGAAGATTTGGGAGCTGAGGAGACTGAAGTGGAGCATTGAGTCCTAAGTGGTTTATTTGGTGTTGGTATTGATAATTGTGATGTTTCATCAAAAGCTTTTTACTCCTCTTCAATGCAGCAGAATTGGCAGGGATATTTTTTCCTGCTTATCATTTAAGAATATGTCATTAAGAATGTTACTTCTCTTTTATATTTTGGAGGTTTGGTGTTCTTTATTGCGTGGCCAGTTTTTGGAGCACAGTTGGAGTTTGTTGTGTGACCAGTACAGTGTTGAAGGACTTTGCAGTAGTTATCCTTCACCTTCACCTATCCCTCTTTGCAATTTGAAACTGCATCCACTTAGCACAAACATCCTGAGACCTTATTAATGGGATGATTTTAAAGGGAAAGATAAAAAGGGGATCTTCAATTTTCCACCTCAGTTACACGCATGATGTTATAGAAAATGCGTTTGCGTACTAAAAAGTAAGAAGATTTAGAATTTTTAAAAGCAAGTTGGTTATTTCATAGAAGCAACTTCTCTGTGTAGTTCTTGCTTCTGGCAGTTTCCATAACTATCTCATGAGTGACACTTGTTATTAGATTGAAAATAATATGGCATTTTCAGTTTCTAACATAAAGTCATTTTTTCATTTCAAGAGTTCAGATGGTAAGGCAGGTAGAAATGCTGTAAGAGTTAGTGATTATTTTTGAGTCTACTTTAATTTAGATACAGGATCAATATCCTGGCAAAAGCAAAGAGAAGGAGGGAAAAACTGCTTGCTTGAAAATTTCCCATTTTGAAGTATCAAAATAATGTTCCAGCCTATTGTGTTCTACTAATGATTTTACTATAGCACATAATTGCGTTATAGTAATGCTTGTACGATAATAATGCTGGTTTTTCATTTTAATGTTTATGGTTATATTGTTTATTAGTTTCATTTTTGTTGTTAATGCATTAAGGGTTAGGTGACTGTTTTCCTTATGTTCACTATAAAGATACATAAATAATGTTCTCCAAATATAAGTTTATTTTTGAATATGAAAATTTACCTACTGGCATTTTAAAAGATACAGAATAAGACATATAAAAAAAGTGTTTTCAAGTATTCGTAATTGAATTAGCATAATACATCCAGGTCTAGTAATTGACATTTTGTAATGTAGTATTGTTGCGATTTAAGTTTTGAGATTATTTTTTGTTTTCACAACACTGGTAGTACTTTTTAGCCTTAATTTGACCCCTTAATTTGTAGTGAAGCTTCTCAGTTTCAGTTACTATACTCTTCAATATTCAAAAGATTATTAAATTCTATCATGCTGGTTATTTATTGCAATTATTAAAAGTGCAATATTTTTTGAAGTGGAAATAAATTGTGTTTTTACTCTTTTGCATATCACCTTGCTTCACCTTCACTCTCTGAAACTCAGTACATTCTTGTTGAGTGACCAAGAAACCAATTTGTGAATTGAACTTTCAAAAAATATGATAGGTATGAGAAAAAATTTATTTTAAAAAAACAAACATTGAGAAACATTTTGAAGATCATCCTAGAGGTAAAAAAGAAGGGAAAGAAAAAAGTTGGAAAAATTGAATCAATCTTCTGTAATACAAAGATCAATATTATTGTCACTATTTTGGGCCATTAGCCTCCAACCTTGTTATGGTTTGTCTGGTTTCCATCAACAACTATGTCAGGGTATTCATTAATTTGTGTCCAAAGTTTACAAAGGTTTAATTTCTCCCTATAATTGAAAGGCAATAAAATGAATTATTGCTTACAAACAGCATTTCTCATTGTACAACCCATCCAGTGTGTGAGTGCGAGTGGAAGCAATGTTCATCTTAACTATAAATGTTCAAATGGGTTAGGTTAATTTTCTCTCTGTTGTATTGTAACAATTCAATGTTAGAAAGTAGTAGTGCTCGCACAGCACATACTTACTCACATTATTTGTAATTTTACGATACAGTACAGTGTAATACTATAGTACTACATGAACCTGCATGTTTCCAACCAGCAATTTTTTTCCTTCCTGAGACTCGAATCCAGGACCATCAAGTTAACTGTGCATTTCACTGCTACACCACACAGTTGGTCTGCTGTTCTCACTTGGGTCCACTTTTACAATTTAATTGTATAACCATTTCCAAATTGCAATTTTCAGATATTCAGAGTTCGCTTACATTAAAAGAGTTCACACACATTAAGTGCAGTGTCATTTCTTTAAGCTTCTCTTGTTTTATCCATGGGGAAGAAATTAAAGAACATTTGGAGCGGATGTTGAGAAAATGTTTTCTTTTACAAATTGCCTTAATTTTGAGCAGAAATTGTGTAAAAACTTCAAAAAATTGTAAATGACCATTATTAAAAATAAAAATAATTTTTTAGAACAGATTTTGGTCAAGACAAAAATCTCTATCTTCAATTTTATAGGCCTAGTTTTGAAATATTATCATTTAGTAATTTTTGAATATGCAGGGAGTTTGTCGGAAATGCAACTACCACTGTCCTTTGATGGGGGGCTGTTGTGTACCTATGACCCATTGTACCTGTTTGACCTGTTGTATCTTTCCATCATAGTTGTAGGTTTCACCGGTTCTTGCCAAAGTGCATATTACTCATAAATATCACAATTTAGTTTACTTAGTTTTGACTCCTGCTGCCCAAAGATACTGTCAGTTTTGTCTTTATTTGGAAAGTTCCACTAGGGTTGTGAATAAAAAAAATCTGTTTGCAATGTTAAAATTTTTATTTAAAAATATTTATTCTATCTGATTAGTGAAAAATTCAAATAGTATGTACCACAGATATTCTTGATGAAATATGCAGTTTACTATGAAACAAATTAACCTCAAATTCAACATGCTTGATTTTGTAAAAAGTGAGTTTGTGATGTAACTTTGACCAGCATGTACTATTGAACCTTCCACCAGATACTCCAGTACTGTGCATCCTTCGACAGAAATACAACGTAATACTGTATGTGTGCAGTAGTCAAAGGTTCAATGTAGTGTTGTACCTTTGACCAATATTCAACCATGTTCGAAATTAATTTCAGATCATGAGACATAAGAACTGATCTCACGGCTACTTCCCTTACGATTGTTTGTTTATTCTTTTTTAATCTTTTTAGAGAATTTGAGAAGATGCTTAGAAGCAAAAATGATATCGCATTGAAGCTTCCAAATCCAGAGCAGGAAGGTAGATCTGTTTGTCTGCAACATCATTTGTTATTTAGTGTCAATCTATCTTACTACAATGCTGAATAGATGATTTTTTTTCTTCTTTATTGCTCCGTATACTTTCATTTTTTATAAGTGATGGCATTATAATTTGTTTAAAGTATAATTAAGAGAATTTAATTATTTTAAAGTTAGCCTACCGTTATTCAGATTTGCACAGTTTGTGTTTTCATTTACTTTGTTCTATTTAATCCATTTTTTTTCACAGTTTCTGTAAACATCATTGCTGATGTGCACCAGACAGTCATATTACATTGTTAAAAAATAGTTTAATAAACAAAATACGTTCAAATTAAATGATTATAATTTGTGTGTAGTAGCCAAAGGTACAACTAGCCTTGGTCAGAAGTACAACGTAGTGCTCTATGTGTGAAGTAGTCGAAGGTTCAATGTAGTGTGGTACCTTTGAACAATATTCAACCATGTTTGAAATTAATTTCAGATCATAAGAAAAAAAAAAATGTATAGTCAACTTTTAGGTGCTTATTTAAAACTTAATAAAAATTAAAAAGTACAAAACTGAAGAAGGAAAAAAAAGAAAAGAAAAGAAAAGTGTCTAGAGGTAAAGCACCTTCCTCTACATAAAAGGAGAACATTTAAAGAAAAATTTGAAGCTGTTTTTCAGGAGGAAAATGTTTTAAAAGGCCCTATATACCATGCAAAATAACATGAAAAACACTCAGTTTTATGAAAAATTGCAGGTCATCTTATTTCAAAATTTTTTTTAAGAACTGATTTTCTTTAGAGAAAACCTCCATCTTCAATGTTGTAGTTGCAGGAAGACGCCAAAAGAAATTTTGAATTTCTCCAATTTTCGAAAAATCAGGGATTTCATCAAAAATGAGATTGGAACTATTTTTTAAACATTTTATCTGTTTTCCGAGGTCAAAGTTTCATTCAAAAATTGGAAGCCATGTTTGATAAAATTTTAAAACATTTAGCAGGCTTTATGTAAAGTACCCCTAGAAATCAAAATACTCTATTTGTTTCAAACTCGGAGAGCCATGAGTTCATTTAAATCAATCAAAGAATATTAGTTCTGGAACGAATTGGCTGAAAGGTGTCAATGCTAGCATTGGCCACAACCTGACTGACAGCAGACGTAATGAAACCTTCACTTGATACAAACATTTTTCTCTCCCCACCCTTAATACAAAATGTGAATTTATGGATAAGAAACTTAAAGACAGGTGGCAATACAATTTGGAGTAAAAGGTAAATTGTTAGTTTTTGTGTCTGTGAAGAGACAATGTGTGAAAATGATTGTTAAAAAATGTTAGTGCCAGTTGGTTTTGCCATTAAAGTACATGCTAAATGTGATGCCATTACTTTTCATGAAGCAACCAAAAACTACTTTTGGCAGCCTATGTATAAGGTTTCATATGAAACGCAATCTTTCCTGCCAGTATAAGTATACCAAATTATTAATTCTACAGGTTCCATCCTTTTGTATTGTAATGCTTTGTTAATCTATTTGTTTTTCTGAAGAAGTATTGTCTTTGAAGCTATGATTTGCTCTTACTGTAAACTGGGGCAACGTTTCCACTTTTCTTTTCTTTTTTCAACTGATTTATTTTGACTTTTGACCTTTTTAATGACTTTTCTACGTACACTGAAAGATAGATTAACTCAATATTTTCGGTTTTGTCAGTTGCAGATATGACCTTTCATCTACTGTCCATGTAACATTTGTTTTATTTTTTGGAATTTTATATTCTCATCATTAAATATCTGTTTGGCTCTTATTATTACATTTTTAAGTATGGCCCACTATTATTTACAGTAGTTTAGAATTTGGTTATTGCTAGAATGTTCTTTTGTAAAGTCTATTTCTTTCACAGGAAAGTTGTGTACCATTTGTTATCCAAGTTTTGTTGCTTTCTGAATAGTTTGTTTTTTGGTATTGTAGGAGACGTGAGATCTTGAAAAATTTGTTTTCTTGATTTGCATTACAGAAAGTGTTGATTCTAGTTTCATGTATCACTGTTCAAGATTCATTAGTTAATCGTGAAATGAGTTTAAGCTTTACAGGATGTAATTCATAGACTCCTCTATGGAGTTTGCTTTTAGGGAGGTGGTGTTTTATTTTAAGTTTCAGTATCTGTGCATTATGGTCGCTGAGCCCTGTATAAGCTTTATAGGTTGTAATTCATAGACTCCTGTATTGAGTTTGTTTTTAGTGAGGTGGTGTTTTAAGGCTCGGTATCTGTGCACTATGGTTGCTGAGCCTTGTGTCATAGGAGATAATTGAGTATATATGTTTTGTTTGTCTAAGATTATTATTTTGATTGCTATTTGAGAGTTTTTGAATGCTTAGTTGGAGCGTCTATTATCTCATCAAGATTATAGAAGCACACTAAGTTCATTAGTTATTCATATTTGAAGATATCCATGAAGTGAGTTTTAAATGATTAGAAGGAAAATGTGTTCTTTTAAATTTCTTCTGTTGAACATTCACGGTTTAAGTTGCACATTAAATGTTTGGATTTGGTTGCTACTTTGGAGTCATTGTCATTACCCAGGTAACCTGCATGCATGTATTGTCAGACTTGACTGCAGTTAGTGTGTTCAGCCATTCAAAAGATGTAACCTGCTAGTGAGAAATTTGGAATTTGAGGAATTTTTGATTCTCCATAAGCATGAATCAAACATGATGAGTATGTTAATGAGTGTGTTTGTGTTATATGTTTTAAGTGGTATTTTAAAATAATTTCCATTTCATGTTTTTAATTTTTCGAGGATTGAATATTCTGGAGTAGTATTTTAAAAGTGCTGTTCCTCAAAAACATCTGGTACTATAAACCGGGGCAAGCTTGCCACCAGGGGCAAGTATGCCATCTGCCGAGTTCCTGATCCAACAAATTGGGATGTCAATGACTTCATTGCAGAAACAAAGTATTAAAGAACAGGATTTTCACTCATTTTAAAACCTTATCACTTGTTAACAGGCCTCTATCAAGTGGTTGATTTTCACTTGTTGAAAGAGAGTTTTTGGTAGACTAAAAAAGTGTCTCATCTTACTGATTCAGTAAAACCTAAATAAAAGCTACTCTGTTTGCTTATTAAAGGGGTTTAATTCTCTTTCAGATATAGATAGAGACATTTAGATACAATACTTGGCAATGTTGCACCAAGAAAATTGGTGCAAATGGGGCAAATTTAGCAACATTTTTCCTTTTTTTTTCAAAATTATGATAACATTGTTAACAAAATCATTTGTCATAAAAGTCTATATTAACGACAAAAATTAGACCTATAACAAGTTGTTTTAAGTAATTAATAATAAGCATTGTTCATAGTTTATTTTTAATAATAATAATTACCTTTGCTAATTCTTCATAAAATGTACTATGTGTCTATACAAACTTTATGTAGTAAATTTTACATTCAAAAGTACTTTAATAATAAAAAATAAACCAAAGTAAAAAATCCAATTAAAATCTTTGAAATTTGATTTAAATTAAAATTTATTTTTTAATCATATTTTTCCCATCCATTTGCGTACTGATATGTCTGGTGTAATTATAGTTTTAAAATATTTTTTCCTTGTAGTTTTTGTGGACTTGGTTTTAACACAGCAAAATTGCCCCATTTCCAAGCTAACTTTGCGTACACTCTTTTTTATGATTAAGCACAGAAAATGGTACTTATGTTGTTTTTCTCCACAAATTGTGAAATAAGAGATCAAGGCTAATTGTTTGAGATATGTTTGAAATAATAATGCCTATTATAAGTTAGTAAATCAGTTGAAAGAAGAAAAAGAAGTGGCAAAGTTGTCCTAGTTTATTGTATTTGTTTTTATAAAAAAGTAATTTAATTTAAACAGTGGATGATTATATTTAATATCATTTTGTAATTACTGATTATAGTGTACTACTACTATTTTTATTTACACCAGGATCAAATTACAATTTCAAATATGCAGGGTTCTTGACAATTTTTTTTTTAACATATTGAGCAAATGGATTTATTATAGATGGATTGCAAAATTAGGCAAAAAGTATGATTGGTATGGTGCTTTATTGATTATTTAAGTTTGAAACGAAATGTTTAATATATCTCTGGTTATTATTCACTGATTAATAGAGAAATGAGTTTGTTTGCTATTCTCTATTATGTATTTTAGTCTAACGATAGTGTTTTCAATGGTTTGGAATTTGTTTTGTGGGTGAGTATTCAACCATTGAAATCCCGAAGCCCTTTATCTTAGGCGGTGATGAAAGGGAGTGTTTTCTTATATTTAAGAGGATCTAGTTGATTATTCATTGTATATTTCAGTTAGTATTAGTAGAATCTTATAGTTAAATGTGTGGTTTAGACATTTAAGTACGTGTGTTTTTGTGTACTTGGTTATGTGTTGACTATTCACTTGGACTGTGGCAGGAGAATGAGATATAAAGATGTCAAGCAGATGAATCATAATACATGTAGGAATGGATGAGAAATGGGAGGATAGGGGAGTATACCTGTACATATAGAAGATTCATGTGAAGTGAGGCTGGGAGTAGAGGAGCATGTGATGTCAACCAGACTGATCCTAATGCATGTGAGCATATGCAAGGGATCAATTATTATTTGAATTTAATTGCACCAGTAACCCTTTCTCAGGATCATTTCGTAGATATGATATATTGAGTTTATTAAAAAGTCTTCAATATTTAGTGATATACAATTTCCAAATAACATAAGTACTTGCAACGACCATGCAGCACTGTTTTCATAAGAATATTTTTCTCAATTTGAGGAAAAATTTAAAGACAAAATTGAAAGCAATTTTGAAGAAAAATAAATAAATAAAATTCTAGGGGCTACGATAGCAGCCATATCGATTTGAGAATATCAATTTTGATGCAAATGCTGCCCACAGTTTCATAGCTAGCATAGTTAACTGACAAGTGAGGAGACCGTTTACAGGACAGGCAATTTACCATTTTTCCATATGAAAAACCCACAAAACATAATTCTCACTACAAAACATATTAAAGGAAGTTATTTACTACATATAGGCGTTAAAAATGTCAATTTTCTTGTAATCAAGAACTCACGCAGTGGCGTAACTAGCCCTTCTGGGGCCACGGTTCAAAAACTAAATGGGACCACCTTTCAAAAATTTGGTCCAACTAAAATAACGTGCTGAAAAGTAATTGAAAGAAATTGTATTAATCAGAATCAAACACAAAATTCAGAATCAAGTCCTAAGGGATTTTGCTTTATCAAACTTATCTATGATATTGGCCAGGTTCACTTTTAATGAGTTTGCCACTTTACTCTTTATGGACAATATGCTATGGTTTTACTTTTAAAATTTTTAGAGGGGGTGCCCCTGTAGGGATTACCGCGATAGCTATATTTGTATCTTTCGACTGGAGCCTTCCTTTATGTTAACATGAAACGTTTCAAATTGCAGAAAATTAAACCCAGAAAAGAACCCCCTTAAATTTAAATGAAGCAATAAATAATTAGGACTCCAAGATATCAATTTACAACTTTGGAGAACATCTTCACGTCCTCATCATAAAATACAAAATTCAAATTTTATACTATTTGATTTAGAGTAATTAACAAATAGTTTTCAGAAGATGCATTTAAATTGTGTTCAGTTAGACAAAAAGAAACATTTGCTTTTGGGGGCCTGTTGTTTCTGACAGCCTTTCGACAGTTACTTTAAAAATTGGAGTAATTTTCTGTTAACAGTGTTTGTCAGACAAGTTACGATAGTAAAACTACAATATATCACTATGTCTCATTATCAAATTAAGAATAACAATAACTCATTACAATAGTAAACTACTAGCAGATTATGTTACAGTGCCAAGAAACTTACAAATAGTTAGATTAATTTCACTTACAGCAGTAATTTTATTATTCTACAATAATTTGAAAAAAATTATGTTAATAATAAATGTACATTCTTACAATATCATGGATTATAATTATATTATTTTCTACATTACTAATAGTGCACTGCCTTACTGACCTGAATGACAGTACGAATAGTCATTCTTATAGTGGTGCATGGTTAATAATTACAGTAAAAAAGTAATAAAAGTTAAAACAATTCTGATATCTTTTAAGATTATGCAAATAAAGTGATGTTGAAGCAATGTTTTAAAGAATTTATTATCAACTGATTTTATGACAACTGGAAGATTATTAAAAAGTTGTGCAGCAATGCAGAATGTTTTTTTGTTTGTTGAAGACTTGCTGGTGTAAATCTTGTGATAGTCCCTAATTCCTCTAGTATGATAGTAATGTATATCTTTATTACTCATAAGATATTGATTCTCATTATTTCTCAACAATAGTAATACTTTATAAGATTAGAGTGCCACAACAGTCAGTAATGTTTATTTGATAATGAAGTAATTACAGGATTGTCTTGGACTCAGTTTGAAAATGTTCCTAATGCATTTCTTTTCAAAGGCCATTAATCTATCCATTTTTTGTATTGTATCTTCCCATACTTCAATACTATACTGAAGTTGTAAGAAGATTATGACATAATAGAATGATAAAAGCACAACTGTTTGCGGGTATTGGGAAAGGCATCTCAAGAGGAATATATTGGAGTTTATTTTATAACAAAGTGTTTCAACATATTTGTTATAAGTTATGTTTTGATCAATGAATCTTCTTCTTCTTATCTTCAAGTATTTAGGTATAATGCCTGTTACACCGCTTAATTTTGGTCCCTCCAGCGCATTCTTGGACGTCCTACATTCCTTTTTCCTCTCGGCTGATAATTTGCCACTTGTTTAGGAATTCTGTCGTTGTTCATTCGCAACATGTGATCTTGCCATGAGAGTCTGTAGTTGGTGACTTTCTCTATAAGACTTTCTACATTTAGCTCGTTTCGGATTTGTGTGTTTCTTTGTCTGTCCAAAAGGCTATATCCCGCTACTGCTCAATGAATATTCCTAAAAATTTATGATAATCAGTAGGATTCACTGATTCACTGTCTACTTCCACTTTAATGATTTGGTGTTGGTAACTACAATGAAACTTGAAATTGATAAATACAGTTTTATCAACATTTAATTTCAATTCATTTATTGACAAATAACTTTTAAATGATTTTAATGATTCAATCAGATTAGATACTAGATGATAAAAGATTTTGCCCACTCTTTATTAATATAAAGAAATTGCTGAGAAAGAAGAGGAGATTCAAATAACATTAACTAATATTAGAAATAGAAAAGGTTCTAGCACAAATCCTTCCATTGGATACTGATAATTCCTAGCAGTTTTCACTAAGAAATTGAACTCATGATTATACATTTTGTGAATGTTAATTAATGAGGTACAGTGGTATCACAGAAGTCCATGATGTTTACAAATTAGCAGAGTCACCTTCAAAAACATTATCAGAATCTCGACATAGTATACAATAGACATTTGGAATCAGTGTTATCTATATTATCTGCAACAATGAACAGTGAAAAAAAATATTAGCACAATAGTATTTGAAAATATTATTAAAGTGTAAATAGAAAGTGGTTTATAGCAGAGTTTCTAAAACTTTTTGTAGGCCTCAACGTTACGCCATTGCTTATAGTACTGTATGGAATAATGTTTCATAAACTTATTGGAATAGTCAGCATTAAAAAAAGAAACTCAAACTTTTCTTTTGGAAGTACATCTTGAACCACTTAC
This sequence comes from Gryllus bimaculatus, assembly GCA_017312745.1. NCBI lineage: Eukaryota > Metazoa > Arthropoda > Insecta > Orthoptera > Gryllidae > Gryllus > Gryllus bimaculatus. The sequence continues at coordinate 2,536,067 of BOPP01000055.1, forward strand.
AAGACTGCCACACACCTTTGAGATTATGCCTAACTACAGTTTGGGAACCCCTGGTTTGTAAGATTTGAAGTTATGCCTAGTTAAACCATACAACTTTTAATTCTAAAAGTTCTAATTGCCACTTAAGGCCTCATTAAAAAATATCAGTAAATTGGCAAAAAAGTAAATTTTATTATAAAACATTTTTATTGTAAATAGAGCAATTACAATGCACATTTAGGTATTAAAACCAATCAAATAACTTATTTTTTCATAGTACTCGTTTTAGAACATTTAAAATAATGTTCACTGCATGATATTGAATACAAAATAATGAGTTCATAAGTCTATAGACCCTTTAAAACTTTAGAATTTGAATTCCTTGTATAGCTCGAAGGACAAATTTTAATTAAAGGTTAATGTATTCCATATATTAATTTTAATAATAATAAAGTAACAGGTACAGAAAAGGTGAAAAACATTAAATATTGAGATCGTACGCTTCCGCGGCCGGAGTCAGTAATTACTTGGCTGTCCGGGTGACGCCGCGTCCATGGCGAAGGTGCCGACGTTTCGGTCGCCATTCTGCGATCTTCCTCAGAGTGTAACGCGTTACGCATTACGCCCTGAGGAAGATCTCACCGGACAGCCAAGTAAAAATACATTGAATATTTTTTAATATTTCCAAAAATTATAATGTAGTTTAACGTAAAGTACAATTAACATATTAACAATATAACATCATTATTTGTAATATTGATTGATCATCGCTAATAATTTATCTTAACATTTGTTTTTTGTAAATAATAACTAAGCTATGGGTACTTGAATAAATTCACCAACATATGAATGCAATTGTTTAATCGGTTGCAATTTTATTTAAACTGGTGATATAAAACGAAACCATTGTTTATCATGTTCAACACAAGCTTTTAGGAGAATTTTACAATGAATTTACAGGTAACTTTGAGCTGGACTAATAGGGCATAATGAGCTAAAAATAAGTACTATTTATAGTGGTAAAGTATACACACCTAGGTATCTTCAAAGTTCTGATCTATTCCGTTTCACCATTCTCTGGCAAACTCTGTTGTCAATGCATTCAATTCCATGTAGGGAACATTTCGAAACCACTAGGACGAAAAATGAAACATAGATGAAATTTGCATAGATCTGCACTTTTTAAGTACTATCAATATATTTTGCTTTGAATAAATGGTGAAATTTTATGACTTGTATGTTATTTATGGTACCCTAAAACTGATGTCATCCAACAGAAGTAAAGTAATAGTTCTACATGGACATTGGAGATTTTGTAATACGTGGATAACATGGTGAGTTTGGCAACAGATTTTGTGAATAGTTTTAAGAACATTTTGAAATAACTCCGAATCACATAATTTTAAACTTTAATTTTTTTTTCTTTTCTTCACTCAAAGTTTCTTCCGCGACGTTTCGAAGACATGGAATTTTCCACATTGTCAGGCAACAATGAATATAAAGAAAGTTGAGATTTTTACAGAATGTAAATAACACGTTATTTACGTTAATATATAAAATATACAATTATAATGAAACACTACCAGTCGATATACATTTTATTATACATTTTCCTAAAATATAAATATTTTTCAAAATGGCGAGTTTTTATTAGCCATTTTGTCTCCACCCAAGAAAAAAACTATGATAACCTATGAACTATAATCCCAAAAACAGACAATTGGAAGTTTTCTGTATTTATTTTAAATAGTCACACAAATAGGAAGAAATATATTCTGCATTTTATTACCAAACACACAAGCTATCAAAGTTTTTTTTTTTCTGCTTGAATTTTAAGCGTACCTACTAGTAGAATCTTGCATACACAGCTGTCGTAATAACCCTTATTTAGCATGGTCTTTGCAGTGAACTGTCGCAAAGAATCAAATATTCGCTGTCTTACGAAAAAAAAATATTACATTTTGCTTGCATATAACGTAACTTTCCCAAAGACAATTGTACCAATATGGTAGCGCGCACAATTATGGTGGCTTCAATGCAGTGTTGCCAGATGTGTTTCGAGGGATTCCGCCATGTTTGTTTCAGTTTCCGCCCGAAGTCCGCTGAACTGGTTTTATATTTCCCGCCTAAACCCGCTAAACGTGAAATAAATAATTTTTCCATATTTAAATGTTGTATTAATTTATTCTATAAAAACAAAAATATGATTACGAAATATAGTGGCTTCATTGAACCCGCAATTCAATTTTTAGATAATATAAAATGCATTACTTGGGTGAAAATTTGCAAAATAATAACAATTGAATCCATGTTACTAGCAAGAATAAATAATATAATACTGTTATTATAATCTATATATACCTTGAAAT
>BOPP01000055.1:2547775-2642923 GCA_017312745.1 Gryllus bimaculatus
ATTTGGTTCATAATATATGTAGCTATACGAAGTATTTAAGTCATTAAATTCCTCCCATTTTTTCAATTCTGTTTTATAATTTTTATCATTTTCATTTTGTGTTCTTTTTTTTTATTTTTTATTATCTTCTAGTAATATTTTTGTCCATAATTTGACCCTAAATAATTGTTATCATCTATTTTTACTACAAATTTAATTATTATTTATTATAAAATAATTCCTCTGTTAAACACCTATTTTAATGTATCAATTATATCATATTTCTTTTAGCATGCACAAGTTGCTAAGAAACCTATTTTCCCTTTTTATAAACAAATGAAATACATTAAAAATATGCATATGTTCATGTTTCCTTTGTACAACACACAGAGGCACAAAAAATTCAAATTAATGAAACAGAATTCCAATTTAAAAATTACAGTTGATCAAGAAAGGAGAACCAACTGTAACCTGTAAATTTTTAATATAATGATCCTCGATTCACTGTAATGGGAATTACTGTAATAGATCTGAATATTTATATATTTATTTATATCTTATATAAGAAATCCCCAAAATAATTTCTGCACAATAAAATAATATTTGCAAAAGACTATTAATTCAAATCAATCATGTAGATAACAAAGAAAAAAGACAAAATAAATGTCTACATAAATAAAAAAAACTAGTCAGTTTAAAAAACTAATATTAAGTAGTATTCATAACCTGTCAACAAATAAAAGTATTTGGTACAAGATAACTATACAATTGGTGAATTGCAATTGAAGAAAGCTTGTGAAAGTTACTTTTAATTTATTAGTGTCACCGTAAAAAAATCATTTTCATTGCACAAATTGTTGGCGTATTGTGTTGGACCGTTCAAGCGGTCATATAAAAAGTGAAATGGCTCATAGTATCGCGCTTTGCGAAGTGGATCAGAACAGCCGGTCGCTACAATTCTCCAGATAGTGGCCGAATTCGACCCAGCTGTCTAGCTAGTGTAGCAAATCCTGCCACCGTCAGTGGCTCTGCTGTGACATCAGTTGATGTCCTGAGTCACATTTGCCGGTATGAAGCGTGAAGACTAACCGGTTTATAACCTATATAAAAAGGAAGAAATAGCGAAGGAGTTGGTCTTATAGAAAATCAAAATATTCTTGATTCTTACTGACATAGTACTTGTATATTTAAATTTCGTTTGAACTTTCAAACAACTAAGGCTTGAGGGTCCGCTTATTTTCACCAATATGGACGAGGTTGCCAAATTAAATTTAACTTAAGGAGCACGAAAATATACATTATAGAACTTATCTTCTTTCTCGCGAATGCATAGATGAAAACTACCAATCAAAACGAAATAGTTTCTTCTGCTTTATTGTTCGATATGCGGCTATTTTTATATATCTTATGAAATCATTCATATTCTGTGTACGAGATTTTCCCTATAATATTTACTTCATTAATTAGAATCCTTTTTCGATAATAATTTACAATGATGCCCCAGGAATACGTGAAAAGCCCACAACCAAGTTTGGCGAACTTTAACATCAAAAGTGTTGTTATGCGTTTTTTTTACTCAAAACTTCAATCGAACTTCCATTGATTTATTGTCTTTGTGCCTCGTTTAAACTTTTGTACGAATAAGACAATGGTGTTTACTTTTATGATAGAAACCTTATTTTTAAACGTATCGTTGAATTCTGTCGTTTAACTGTTCGATGATTATTACTTGCATTAAGTACGTTTTCTTGTTACCCCGAGTTTCTGGTTCAGGTACACCAAGAAAATCGACAACCGATAAGGATAGTGTTTGGCAACTTGTTATTCGTCATAAGTCAAGAAAATGTCCGTAGTTCTACAACTTGTCGTCCTAACACGCATTGTTTAGATGACATTTACGAGTGTTTATCAAAAACAGTCTTCTGTAATTTTTTTAATACGATATGCAGCAATTTTTGCAATTTTACGATTTGATACATTGTTTCTAAATATGGTCTTTTCAGAATTATTTATGTTTGATTATCAATAGTGAGTGATCGAAATCGTTTTATACAATATACCATTTAATTCTTGTCCGTAATGGCTTTCTTCAATGAATAATTGCTTCCAATTATTACCTTGTCTTGTTAATTGACTATCATGTAGAGATGGATCAAAGAAATTGACCATCTGTAAGAGTAGTTTGGCAACTGAATAAGACGTAAGTAGAAAGAAAAGATTCGTAGTGCTTAATCTTGCCGTGTCTCGCAATAGAACGATACCAAATACTGCCTTTTGTCTTTGTAAACTGATTTTCTGCGATTTATATACATCTTTCAAATACATTAATTGTATGCATACGAGATATTTTCAAAATAATTATTTCATTATTTACGATATTTTTCTATGTATTCAGATATTCTACATATTTGTGATGGGTGCTCAATATTATGCGAAACCTCCACGACCATGTTGAAGAATTGAAACTCCAAAGGATTTGTAAGGTGTTTTCGCATTACAGAGGTGAAATATTGTTCGTACTTCGAATGACATAGTATATTTGTTCTTCGTTTAGATTTTTACACACTTGAGACTTTGGTGTCTACTTTAACAATTTTAACTGCTTAACTTGTTTTTAAAACAAAATATCTTTCTATTGGGTTTAGATTAGAGCTTTTTTTCTGTAAATAATTTACTTCATTAAATACCTTCTAACATTGACAGACATTCGTGTACAGGCAGTCCAAAGGCAGGTATCGCAAATAGCTAAAGATCATCAATCGCTTATAAGAGCACTTTGCTTCATCGACCCCCTTACGTTTTCTTCGTAATATACAGCATACATACTCATGACACAAAGAACTGTATATAAATGCTTTAAAGGTAACTATTTCCTACACCAATATGCTCGCAAATACATCGATTTTCAATATTCGACAATGCTCCCGCTTGGGAAGCTGAGTTCCTAAGGATGAACAACCAATATCAAAGAAGGGGAGTGAATTTTTAATTTATTATGTCCTGTTGCTTTATATCAGATAATAATAAAGTTCATTAATTTATTTTGTAATCAATGGGATCTTGATTATACTGATCAGGCGTCGGTTCGGCTGTTGACCCCTTCCCCGATCATTGACCATTCACTCCCTTCAGACTTTCGACCCCTAAGGGCCTATACCGACCCTTTTGGGAACCCCTGTCTTAGACATAATAACCAGATTCAGTTCACTGCTCAAATACATGCGGTGACTATCTCCTCACGCAATACGTTGACGGTAACTAAAAATTATTTTGAGTTCGCATCAAAGTTGTCGTCTCCTAGTAGAGATCGAAATCGTTTTGACGAATGTGCGTTTTGTATTCTATTGCGTAATGGGTTTATTCGTTGAATAATTAATCTAATTATTACGTTTTCTTGTTAAACGATATTCGTGCTCACTTAGGCCTAGAAATTTTAATCATTGAAATCGTTTTGTTAAATATATCATTCGAATTTTACGAATTTTATTGCGTAATAAATGTTTTGATGGATAATTACTCCTAATTATTATGCTATCTTGTTAAGCGATATTTGTGCTCACTGCGGCATAGAAAACCGGCATCTCCAAGAACAATTTGGCAATCGAAATTCGAAAAATTTAACGAAAATTTCGGTTGTCGCAATCTTCTCTCTCTTGTCACGCAATTCGTTGATGAAAACTATAAATGATTTTGAGTTTGCATCAATGGTGGTGTCTCCTTGTATTGATTGAAATCATTTTGTCAAATGTACGTTATAGGTTATCTTGTTAAACGATATTCATTTTCATTTAGGCCTTGAAAATCGGCTACCTCGAGAAAAGTTTGGCGAAGTGAATACGACCTTAGTAGCAAGACAATTTCTTGAGACGATACTCTTTTCTTCCTTGACACGAAATGCGTTGATGCTAACAACAAATGATTTTGAATTGGCATCAATGGTGGTATGCGATTTTGTTAATCGAAACCATTTTGCCAAATGTACAACTTGAATTTCTTTTCGAAATATCTTTATTTGTTAAATAATTAGTCTGATTGTTTCGTTAACGTGTTAAACAATATTCCTGCTCACTCCTACCAAGAAATCGAATAAATAAGATTAAAAAGACAAATTTTAGCCAATTAAATTCGACATATGTAGTACAAAAATGTTCGAAGTTCAAAATATAGTTTTCCATGTGCAGGCAATGGATCTACAAATGCATTAAAGTTGATATCAAGGATGTCTGTTTTTAATCATTGAATTCGTTTCGTCAAATGTACCATTGAAATTCTATTGTGTAATGGATTTTTGGATTTTGCGTACTGGAAGGACTGCGTTTTACCACACTTGTATTCAACTTAAGTAGCAAGTGTTATTTATGTTTGCATTTCGTAGCTTCTATCTCTCTTTATTTTGGAGCCATTTAAAAACAATTTTAACACCACTGGCTAATCGATTGGTGTATTTTTTTGTAAATCGACATTATGTAAATTTTAAACCTCTTGCGAAGTCACTCTTTCATACCTATCTTAGAAACAATGATTTTCGTTTTAGGTATACCATCGTTATATCAATACGTATTGTTTCAATTATTATTTTTATTATTATTATTGTTATCATAAACATTTTGTTAGGCGATCCATGTGGATCGCCGTGCTTTCACAAATAATGTACAATTAATTCTACAAATGCCTCTTTGTTTTGAGTAGATATGATCGTTTTTTAATAAAAATATAGCCGTGTTTTGTCCCGTATTATTTCCGATTTTCATTCGTGTTTATTGACTGGCGTCCAAATTAGTTCTCCAGAAACGAGCTACAATTACATAATAATTAAATGCGATATATTCTTCAATTTTAAAATTGTTCTTTGTTTCATTGCTTGGCAAATTTTTCACGTTCGTTTGTTGTATTTTAGTGCTGGTTGCACGTGTCTCGTGTCTGTTTAGCTTCCTTGGGAAAAGCGATGCCGCTGAGATATCAATCCCGTGTAAGAAAATATATTCTAAATATAGTCGAAAGTTTGCGCCTTGTTGAATTATTTTATTTTAATATTCTGTTCATTGTTGAACGTGTCGTTTTTACATACAATATGTTTTATTAATTTAACTGATTGTACCGGTTTCATAACTTTTTCATTACCACAATGAGGAGTAATCGACGCCTTGAAATCGCTAGTCTACAAAAAAGCCAGTACATAATTGATTGATTGATGACTACTTCCTTTAGCCTTTCTTACATATATTTTGAAAGGAAAATAACAATATTTAACTAGGTTGACACGTTTAACTAAGTGACGCTATTAGTATTTTAAGTACGTTAACAGTATTTAACTAAGTGACGCGAATACTCCGCACACTTTGTAAGAACTCAACTTCGAACGGCTAACTTCTAGTCTGCGCATTACATTATTATACGGTGCGAGAGTAGCAATTCAAATATTTCCAAGTGTTGAGATTAAGAGCACAGTAAATGAGAGTCCCTTTAATTTTATCGTGAAAGATGTTCGCTTTTTTTGCTTTTTTCTGAGCAGCATACATGCCATACTGCAAGAGCATATATATACACACAAAATCTCAAAACAGTAATAGAATGTTAAAAAATATATTTTGTGGAATGGCTTTTAATGAACCTTATTCTTTCCTCGCCGGCAAAACACTGAGAAATTAGAAAACGAAGCCTTGCTGATTTCGGATCATTCTCATAAACGCACATTTTTATTCCGCTTCTTGCACGTAAAACGACAAAAAATCTATTTTCACCTCTTCTCATTTATAACATGTAATAATATCAGGATTACGTAAAATTTTGTGTAACGTAACAGCCATAAATGTAATTGATTTCATATTTTTGTTTTATAAACATCTCCATTACTGAAGGTTGGCGACCACTACTCCAACTTTTCTCCGTCTTTTGACAGATGAAATAACTCAGATGCACTCGAAATACCGGTACATTTGCGGATGTTTGATAGCTGAGATGTCTTCTTGCTACCAGCTCCCCGTCTACTCTCAACATTCCCCATCATTATCAGTCACAGGAGTTCATATTTTGAATTTCAAAATAAATGACATAGATACAGTATTTTTATAATTTTAATCACTTTTAATATCTTTATGCATATATCATTTCTTTCAAATATGTTGTCATTACGCACTTCGTCAGCCCGGGGCATTCTCAACATTCTCCTGATCATCCACATCTCGAATGCCTCCAGTCCATTAATTAATGTTTTCAGTGTCCATGTTTCAGCGCCATTTGAGTCAAGTGCTGCTACTTACCATTTTGCCACTCTCTTTCTGAGGGTAAAACTCAAGTCACTGCTACGTAGACAATTCCTCATTTTGTTGAATGTGGATCTTGCTATTTTAATTTTCGTTATTTCCACATCTGATGTCCATTTAACGTTGGTTCCAAATACTTGTACTGAGAAACCTGTTCAATAGGTTGATCATTGATGCACAGCTGAAAGGGTCTTTCACTTTTCTTACTAATTAGTATGGACTTTGTTTTACCTACATTTATTTCTAATTCATAATTTTCGCATGAGAGATTTATTCGGGTAACTGTGTCTCCTTTCGTATCGAATCTTTTTCCTATCGACTTTCCTATCATATCGTGACACTCCTTGTCGTCCCGGATGGCGGAGGAGCTTGCGCGTGAGGCAAGTACCCGTTGCATCTGGTTCGGACGCCCTCAATGACCCTTGAGGTATTTGTGACATGGAATATACTGTCAGTACCTCGTGTAACATATAACATCCTAATTCATTGCTATAACCGGTATCTATTTTCTTTCCCATCAAATTTTCTATCGCCTTTCCATCACAACGTGACACTCCTGAGCGTCCCAGATGGCGGAGGAGCTTGCGCGTGAGGCAAGTACCCGTTACATCTGGGTCGGACGTCCTCTTTTCTCCTATTGCCTTTCCCATAACATTGTGCCACTCCTTACCGTCCCGGATGGCGGAGGAGCTTGCGCGTGAGGCAAGTACCCGTTACATCTGGGTCGAACGCCCTCAGTGATCCTTGGGTTATTTGTGATATGGAATATATTGTCAGTACTTCGTGTAATATATGTACATCCTAATGCATTGCTATAACCGGTAACTGTACCTTCTTTCCCATCAAATTTTCTCCTATCTCCTTTCACATCACAACGTGGCACTCCTGGGCGTCCCGGATGGCGGAGGAGCTTGCGCGTGAGGCAAGTACCCGCTGCATCTGGTTCGGACGCCCTCAATGATTCCCAAGTTATTTGTGACATGAGATACGTTCTCAGTGCCCTGTGTATTACACATATACACTACATCTTTACCCTAACAGGTAACGGTGTCACCTTTCCTATCATTACTTTTCCTATCACCTTTCGCATCACATTGTGCCACTCCTTACCGTCCCGGATGGCGGAGGAGCTTGCGCGTGAGGCAAGTACCCGCTGCATCTGGTTCGGACGCCCTCTATGATTCCCATGTTATTTGTGACATGAGATACGTTCTCAGTTCCCTGTGTATTACATATATACACTACATCTTTGCCCTAACCGGTAACGGTCTCACCTTTCCTATCATTACTTTTCCTATGGCCTTTCGCATCACATTGTGCCACTCCTTACCGTCCCGGATGGCGGAGGAGCTTGCGCGTGAGGCAAGTGCCCGTTGCATCTGGTTCAGACGTCCTCTATGATCCCTGAGTCATATGCCAGTACTCATGTAACTCATTTACACACCCTAATTCGTTGCCATAACCGGTAACTGTGTCTTCTTTCCCATTTCGTCTTCTCATATCGCCTTTCCCATTACGTCGTGTCACTCCTTGGCGTCCCGGATGGCGGAGGAGCTTGCGAGTGAGGCAAGTACCCGTTGCATCTTGATGTGATGCCCTCCCTGATCTCTTAGTTTTTTGTAGCATGGGATACACTGCCAGTCCGTCGTGTATATTACGCACATCCTAATTCATTGCCATAACCAGTAACTGTGTCTTCTTTCCAAACAAATCTCCTTTTTCCTTTCCTACCTTGTGTAATATATGTACACCCTAATTCATTTAATGACCCGTAACTGTGCCTCCTATCTTAACATATCTTGCCCTATCGCCATTTCTGTTAACGTGCCACTCTTTGCCGTCTTGGATAGCGGAGGAGTTTGTGCGTGAGGCAAGTACCCGTTGCATTTCGTTCGGACGCCCTCTATGGTCCCCGTGGTATTTGTAGCATGGGATACATTGTCAGTACCGCATGAAACACATTTATACACCCTAATTCGTTGCCATAACTGGTAACTGTGTCTTCTTTCCCATTTAATCTTCAATCGCCTTTTCCATTACGTCGTGTCACTCCTTGGCATCCCTCTTCTTCTTCGTCTACTTCTTCTTCATGTCATGTAGTAGCTGCCTCTTCCGGAAAAATTCTTCGAAGGACCGATACTCCTTCATCAGTTGGTTTCTAGTCCCTTGCCAGTCGAGGAATTCGGCTTCCACTCATTCCCCCCAGATGTCTGCACCAGTTCATTTTAGTGTCACCGATCTTCTTTAGACTATCTCTAATTCTACGTATTTCTTCGCTCCTAATTTTGTCATGTAGTGTACACCATTTTACAGCTATAAGAAATCTCATCTCTGCGGCTCTCACTCTTTGTTTCTCTTCGAGATGGTCCAGGTTTCTTTTCCACATAACACACTGGTACTGCCATCATTTTATATAACTTATATCTGGTTTCTTTTCATGTTTTAGAGTTCTATGAATTGTCTCACAAATATGTTGAAACCTGTTTAATTTGTTTATGACATCATCGTCAAATACAAAAGTTCCTTCATGTCCCAAGTAATTAAATCTGGGCACTTGCTCTACAGTCTTCCCATTTAATACTATTTTTCATCTGACAGGATATTTTCAATGAAAAGCTATCACTTAAGTTTTATTAGTCGATATTTTAAGATCATAATCTTCTTTTGCAATATGCACATCCCTCTCTGTTGCATGTTTTCAGTTTGCTGAACTATTTCATCATCGGCATATTCATCAAGGTTGAGTTTCATTTGGGCAAAGTTTAGTTGATTTCCCGAGTTAAAAAGTCTTCTCAATTTGTTAAAAATATCAAGATATAAAAGAAACAATGTTGGAGAACAACATCCCTGTCTAACACCTTTATTTTTTTAATTCCTATTGTCAATTTTTGCAGGTATCAATAACAACTGTCGTGCCTTGGTGCAGACTTTTATTAGCATTTATAAGATGGAAAGGTAAACCTCTTCTAATATGTACGCTCCACAACTTCGCTCTATTTACACTGTCGAAAGCGTTTTAAAAGTCCAAGCCATCTGAGTTGACGTCGTTCTTCTACGATGTTTGACAGTAAATATGACATCTATCGTGCCGTGATCCTTTCTGAATCCCATCTGATCTTCGCCTATTAAGCAAATGTTCAGTCTTTGATTCTGTATTCTAGCATATATCTTATACGCGCTATCCAATAAACTGATGCCTCATTAATTCTCGCCGTTTTCTCTCTGCTATCTTTCTTAAATATTGGGATTACTTTCGACTTTAACCAGTTTTGTGGTATTTTACCTTGTTTCCAGTACATGTTAAACAAATGTAGTAATTTCAGCTGCAAAAGCATTCAGCCATATTTCCAACACTCAGCATTTATTTTAACTAATCATGTTGCTTTACCATTTTTAATGCTTTAATGGCTTCTATTGCCTTCTCCGTTCCGATATTGTTCAAATCATGGGATGGTACTTCTTTTGGAGATTTCTCATAACACAAGTTTTTGTAGGGATCTGCCATACTTCTTCGCTAATGACATCTAACTTCACCAGGTCTCTCTTATCGCTGCATTGTTTTCATGTGCAAAAGCTTGTCGGTCGTGGAAGTTCTCTTTGTTGATACAGGTCGTTATATTCTTCTGTAGGATTATTAAGATAACTTGTGTATGAATCCTTTTTTTATTTCATGTTATGCTCTATTTCCTCTGTCCACATTTTAAGGCTTTTATTTTTCCTACATTTTTTCTGTGTGCCAAGGACTTCACAAGACAAATTATGTACAGCTTCTTGTATGTTATTCCATTCCTCTTATTTTGTTTTTTTATTTTCTCTTTGAATGAGCTCATTTTATCGTTTCTGATATAAGTATTGAGTATCTCGACCAAGTAATAAATGAACTTTATTAACTTTGTCTGCATCTTCACATTTTCTTCAATGAGAAATTCATGAATATGTTCATAACCAATGTCTTCACCTCTTTACACTCTAACATCAGTAATCTGGGCAGCCAAATTCTCGTTTGTTATAATATAATCAATGGCTGATCTTAAACTTCTTGATGACCAAGAAAAGTTGTAGATATCTTTCTTTCTGAAAAAAGTGTTTTGAATTTTTATTTATTGAAGCTGACAAAATCTCTTTGCAGTCAATTCGAATTGAACTGAAACATTAAGAGTCAAAAGCCCGAAATATTTGAATATACCAGAAAGTAAATAAGATATTTAGATTTTATATTGGGAACTACCAAATGATACTTGTTGACATCATAAAGTCTTTTATTAATATCATTATATACAGTTTAAAATAGTGCGTATTTCAATAGATATTCACTGTAAAATGTAAGAAAATTATTTGTAGCTACCGTTTCCCGTAGAGGTGTGTACATACCTATTTATTTTAAGTTCAATATAACCTAATATTTACAAACATAAATTCTCAAACTGTTAATTTCTTGCGTGTGTACATTATTTCTTCCCCACTGAGTTTAGAAGTAAGAGTGTGCTGATTTCAATAGTTCTTATCAGAAGTTCAGTCCTAGGAATATACGCGAAAAATGTGTACTAGCGATTTCTGTAACAGTTCATTCTTATGTGAATACTAAACGTGCTTTATTCGTTGCTGTATGTGCGAAATGAGCGTGATCATTTCAGTAGCGAGTTATAGTATAATACACGCGGAGAAGCGTGTACTAACGAGTTTCCTAACAGTATATTGCTCGTGTAAATACACAGTTCACACTATATTTATCACGTGAGTGCGTTTGTCTTTCAATAGTAAATCACACTACTCGAAAAAAATGTATGTGCGAAATGAGCGTGATCATTTCAGTAGCGAGTTATAGTATAATACACGCGGAGAAGCTTGTACTAACGAGTTTCCTAACAGTATATTGCTCGTATAAATACACAGTTCACACTATATTTATCACGTGAGTGCGTTTATCTTTCAATAGTAAATCACACTACTCGAAAAAAACGAGACTTGTACTGTCGATTTCCCAAACACTTTAACATTTGTGTGTATAAACGTCTTTTATTGATCAGCGATTTTTCGAAGCGAGAGCGTGTACGCTTTGAAATAAAACAATACAATTTACTGAGATACGAGTACTAACGATTTTCCGAACAGTTCATTGTGTATACAGAAACTTTTACATCACTATGCGTACAAAAATCGTTATTATCAGTACAGAATACGCATTTGGACAAACGACTAGAATAAGCAATTGTGCAAACGATTTCCCGAACAGCTCATTGCTTATGTTTACGTACATCGTGTTTTTATTGCGGAGTGTGAGTCTGCAAATTTCAGTCTTTTTTCTAAGCACACACACATGTATGTGTGTGTGATATGTATGTATGGTGTGTGTGTGTGTGTAGTCTTGCAACCATCGCGTTTTGTACATCTTACTTTACTTACTAGCCAACGCCCACCCTTGGCAGGTTAGCCATTTGGTGATGCGCTGACCAGTATAGACGGGCTGTCTCTCTGCATGGGTCGTCCTCCGGCGGGTTTGTGTCGGCACTCAGGGCTGAGCACATCGGAAGGTGTGCTGCATCCATCTTTGGGTCATTACATAGCACACAGGTTTCACGGTCATTACATAGCACACAGGTTCTTCCAGACTACGCCCTGTAACTAAGAACTGCAAAGTAGCAATTAATCTTTGTTCAGGAGAAATACTTTCTCTCGTCACTGTGTCCTTCTTTGCAATTTTATGTTTAACTAAATTTAAAATTTCATCAAATTCCGCGCGTCGCACAAAAGCGCGCTCTAGAACGCTGCTGAGATCTTTACACGGACAATTTTATTATACGCGCACGTTTTCTTGAGCCCTGGAATACCTACCCCCACTCCTTTGCCAACATTAGTTGATTTAAGAATATATGATAGCAACGAGCGTTGTAGACAAAATCTTATAACCAGAAATGTTCGCTCCCGTGTAATTGAGACTATTTTGTATCAAAAAAAGAACTACAAATTTGATGCAAAATTCCTTTTGTCAAAATAACCGGACTCCCCACTCTTCTCGCAACTAGCGAATCGAGAGTTCGAGAAAACTTGCGCGGATAATACTCGAATCGTTCTTGAGTGGCGCGCAGAAGCGTGGCAGAAATAAGAACCATACTCCTGCGCACCACGGTTCTGCCCGCGCTCTATCTCGTGGTCAGGAACGTCCCGGTCGTCTGACCGGAACCGCGTCTGCGCGGCTAAGAATAAGACTATTCTTTCTAGATGACTATATCAGAGAGGCGTTTGGTTTCACTTTTGTCGATAGTATTTCTTTTAACGCCCATTATATCCCTATTTTCTCATTCCGTAAGGGATCGGTTTGGAAGTCCCACTACTTCTCAAAAAATCCATTTCAAGTGCAAGAAGTATGTTTCGTTCTTAAGCATGTACCTTAAGTCATCCATACCCCCGGCCACGATGACCTGATCGTCGGCAACGAGTAGGGTACACATAATTGCACCACCGACTGCAATGCTACATTTCCTCTTCCACTCTCCAAGAGATTCTAGACATCCTTGCCGAAGGATCTTCGTTACCAGGACTTCTAAAGTAAACTTTATTGCCAATTTTGACCATGATCATACAGTTGCTCATGCAGCTCATACAGTGCTGTAAATTTCTTTTATGGCCATCGCATAAGTTATCGATACTCCATTCTTATATTAATTGTTCCACAACCTGTTTTGTGGAACAGTGTCGTAAGCCTTGTGTAGATATACAAAGGATAGACGAGTTGTTAAACCTGTACAAACTTTTTTTTCAATCAGGTTTCGTCATGTAATTATCCCATCTACATATCAGCACCCTGGTCTAAATCCATTTTACTCTCTCCTACACTGCCCTATCTATTCTTTCCTTTAATATACGACCATAAAGCCTAGCTATTGACGGCATTACACTAATTCCACGATAGTCCGAACAGTCTTTTCTAATACCTTTCTTATAGAGAGAAGTGATTATTAATATTTTTCACTCCCGAAGAACGATATCCTCTTTCAGACACTTATATATCTTGGCCAGGATCTCGTAGAGTATAACTGATTGTACAGCTCTAATAACTTCGTTCGAGTCGTTGCCAGTCGGATGTGTAAATTTTCTTTATTTGTACTCTTCCCATTTCCCATGTCCGGCAAAAAATTGGGTATATCTTCTATAAGCAGTGCTTTATAATATTCCCTCCACTCATTCATTCTTATTGAACTAATTTCTGCAAAGTCATTATTTTGTATTCTCATTGACTTCATTATACCCCATGCTCTATTTCCGGAACATTTCTCTATATCACCCCAAACATTTTGCCATACTTCAATTTTTGCTTGCAATAACTGCTCTTTACGATTTCCTCCTAACTATATATTTGAAGGTCTTCGTTAGATTTTGTAGCGCGCAACTTATTACATGTCATTTTCTTCTTATATGCCAACTCCTCTACAGTTCCATTCCATCACATTTCTTTTTTTCCTATTCTATATATGTTCTCTTTCCCCTAATGTCTTAAGGGCAGATTAGTGTATCTTCTTGTTAAACTGAACATACATATTATTAGCACAATCATCTGCAACGTCACACAGTTTTGTGGCTAATCTTATTTTATAAAGAAAACGAGTAGAATCGACTTCAATTCTTAGCAAGTTAAAAAACTCTCTAAACATTCGAAGTAAAATGTTTGCATTAATGATATTTCAAATAGTTTACTCCTTGCGCATTTAGACGTGTTTTACCCTTTCAAACAGGTACCTCCCCCAAAAATAACGGTATCCAGTAAAAATACCCAAATTGTCAAAGAAATATTTTCATTATTTAAATGTACTAAACATGTTTTAAAAAATGGACTTCTTCCTTTTACGTTTTAATAATTATTTGGACCACCGTGGCTGCGTACACATTCACTCACTCTTTGACATTGTGTTAATGATTTTAATATATTCCTCAGCGGTGATCTGCCATTAAATCTGACAACTTTCAGCTTCAGTTCCTTATTTGCAGGCTTTTTAAGCAATGTGTATCCCAATGCATTCCATAAAATTTTCTGTAGGATATAAGTGCCGACTTTTGGAAGACCATGGTAAGGCCTCAACATCATTCTCCTGCAACCAAATGCTTGTCACGCGAGTTCTGTTAGCAGGTGCATTGTCTTGCTAGAAGATTTGAACGCAAAGTTTTGCAAAACTGACGGCAACATAACTTCCTCCAGAATTCTGCAGTAAGGTGTGATGTTCACAGAACCAACCACAACAGAACAGTTTCCGGCGCTTTCAGATGTGATGATACCCCATATCATGGTGGCACATCCCCCATGCGTCACTGCAGGAACAATGCAGTCTGTACGAAATCTTTCTGTTCTTGTGCGGCATACATTGATTTTACGTCTTGGAAATAACTCAAATAGACTTCCATCACTGAAAACAACTCCGCCGAAAAGTCTCATCCAAGTCTTTGTCAGTACCATTTTAAACGTAGTTTTCTGTTTCTTTCCGTCAAAAGAAGTTTTCTTACGGCTATGTTTGATTGCATTACAATTTCATCCAGTCGTGAAACAGTCATGCTGATATTTGGTATTTTACAATCAATCAATATATCGGATAAACTAGCATTGCTAGCCTTTTTTCTACATGAAAAAATCTGCCTGTATTTCCTTGGTGATGACTTGCGTGGTCGATCACTTTTCAATACGTCAACCCAAAAATTACGAAATCGGTGATGGTTTGGGTCACACACGTCTTGGAAACTTCATGCGGTGCAGCAATTTGCCTGACAGAGCGACTTGCCTTGGACATAAAATATGCTACTATTCAAGTTATTAATTTTATTTAATAACATACTTAATATTTTAATTTTTTTAAATATTACATACTCTGCTTTACTTATATATGTATTTTTTTTAATATAGTCACCTCAACAACTGTGGTCATTAGCGACTACTTTAAAAACAAGTACAACTTTACAATATTAATATGGTAACTTTACAATATATAGCAGTATATATAAATATGTGGAGACACATTACATGTAATTTTTTTGTTACAGTATTATTTTCCATTATCCATACTAGTATACCTTTTACAATTAGATTTCTTAGAGAATATTGCAGTCTTTACAGAATTTTAATATTTTACTTTGTTATTCGTTGGATGATAGCATGAAGTCAGGGTTTTACTCTCCTTCTAGGTATGTGTCTCGGCTGTACTGAAACATAGGACATTAAGTTAAAATATGTAGAAAGATAAGAAGGGTATCAGTGCTGACAGGAAGGTGGGGGATTTCCAGTTAACAAGTGTTCTTGACTGATCTTGCAATTACCAGTTTGTTTGTGAAGAGGGCTAGATTTCATGGTTTTCCAGAGGTTGCTCCACTTTTCATCCATTTTCTTGATGTGTGTCCATAAATCCTTGCAGGTGTGTGGTATTGTTAAAATACTTTGTTTCAGAGCTTACATTTTCCTCTTCAAGGCTCATTGTGTTGTGTTCAGGCAATGTATTATAATCTGGTATCCAGGCAATTATGAAAGTATTTTTAGATTGTATAATGTCAAAGCATATTTCATAAATACTATTTATCATTGTTAGACTTCGGTAATTATTGTGAATATTGTTTATTGCTTCAAGAGAAGTCGAGAATATGACAAACTTGTTATTTCTGATTTTTTGGGACATTTTGAAGGCTGTCATTATAGAACATACTTTAGTTGTAGTACTGGAGTAGGAATGCAGTCTGTTTGTAATTTGAACATCTTTAGTAATTGTAGTTGCATATTTTCCCACTCTCTTATTGATAACTTTAGTATAGATTTTATAGGAATATTTGTATTTATTTTTTATTTCATCAAATCCTGTTTTCCTATCTCTTTTAGCCATTTTGTTGATTTGACGAGTGTCTGGTGATATATCTGTTACTATATCAGGGATTGTCTATGGTGGTATACTATTATTTCTTTTTTCCATTGGTATATGTTCCTAAAAATTTAGCTGCCTCAGTAGGTTTTTAACTTTGGTATATATTGGTGAAAAGCATTTTTGTACTTTGTAGTAATTTTGAAGTTTTGGGTAAATATCGTTGAAGATTATAGGATTATTTGATTCTGCTGTTTTGATGTGCGTATTTGATCATTAGCATTTGTCTACGATGAGCTAGAGTTTTTTCTTGCAGCCAATGGGGCTGGTATGAATGCAGCCGGTGCTTATTCATAGAGCTTTATTGTGTATAACATCAAGTTTTCTAAGATCTTTTTTACTAACTGAATCATATAATATGGATCCATAGTCAATCTTGGATCATACTATTGCTTTGTCAGTCATTAGCTGGAGATCAAATTTTAGCTTATGTTGGTCCATTTTGAATGTAGGCTGATTCACCATATTTTGTTTGGAGAATACTATACATTGAGTTTTTGAAGCTGAAAATTTGAAACCTGATTTGAGGGACCATTCATGTAGATTGTTTACGATAGATTGTACAATTTATTGACTAGTTGTAATAGATGTTCTTCTGTAGAGAATGGTAATGTCATCTGCATACTTCCTTATGATTACCGGATTATAGATTTCAGAGCCTGCGTCATTAATAGCTAAAAGGAATAGCATAACACTTAAGTACTGCACCTAGTAGTCCATTCTCCAGGTAGTCCATTCTGCAGATGTACTGGTGATAGGCTACTATTAATTCTACTTTAAAAATTCTTTCTTTGGTAAAATTATTGATGAATTGAAAAATATTGCCTTTAAGTCCACATTTCAGTTTTGTCATTATTCTATGAGTCCAGACCATGTCATAAGCTTTTTCGATGTCTAGGCTCACTGCTAAAACATGTTGTTTGTTAGCAAGGACTTCGTGGATGTGAGTGTCAAAACTTACTAGGAGAGAAGTAGTTGATTGTTGGATATAATATTTTTAAAGTCTAGAAACCATCTGAATTTTATATTAATTATTTTTTCAATAATTTTGCACATTTTGCTTGTTTGAGAAATGGATCTGTAATTTTGACTGTGGGGTGGGGTCTTTCCCAGGCTTTTGTATAAGTATTACAATAGATTTTCATAGTTCAAGAAATACATTTTTATCCCATATTGTATTATATACTTTTAGTAAAGTTTATTTTCCTTCTAGGGATAAATTTTTTAAAAGGATATATGGAATGTAGTCTGGTCCAGGTGAGGAGTTCCTAGTCCTGTTGATAGCTGAATAGTCCTGTGGATAATTGATATGGCAATAAGTGGCAAAGTCTTCGTTATTTGAAAATGCTGTAAGGTTCTCTTGATCCTTTTTGTGCTGTAAGAAGGCTTCTGTATAATTTTTTGAGATAAAGTTTTTGGCGCAGCTACATGCAATTGAATTTGCTATTTCATAAAGTTCTGTGATGATTTGATTATTTGACATTAAAAACTTAATTTGTTTGCCTATCTTTGTTCCTTTGAGGGCTTTCATTTTTGCCCTTGACTCATTAATATTATTATAAATTAATAGACTTGAATCAGTTGCACCAGGAGTTTTCTCTACTTTCTTTTATGATTCTTCTTGTAGCAGCTCTCATCTTTTTGTATTGTGTTTTATTTTCTTAGGTATTATGTTTTTTTTTTTATATTTCTTGAAGTGGAGGGTGAGGAGAAGTCAGTCTGAAAGCATCTTTTATTGTTATTAAGGGAAGCTATGTTGTCATTAGTTGGGATTTCTTCATTGTTTTTAGCTTCATTAGTAGAAAATACAGATTTAGAAGATGGTGAGGGATCAGTTGTGGGTATTTCTTTTGTAAGGTCATTGTGACTTTCAATATCTGCAACTTAAGTGTTTTTTCTATAGATTGCAGAGTCTGGTAAGTCACAGGAATTTTTGCCTGATGTGTTCAGATTCCATGGAAGCACTTCGTAAATTGGTAGTCTTATGTTGATTACAAGTGTTATGTGAAGGGCCTGTTTGGTGTCAGTTATAGCAAGATATTTCATCTGTTGTAAAAAATATCTTATATGTTGTCATAATATACAGTAGTAGATTCAGTTAGTAGACTCTTATCTTCAGGGGTAACATGCACTTGTCTACGGAAACTCATAATGTGGGAGAACCTCTGTCCACGAATACCTGCTTTACAAATGAAATTTTAGATGCCAATTTGTCATTGTTTATAGTGAGTAAATTATCTATTACTGAGTGTGGGATGATGTGACAAACGTTAGATATAATTATTATTTTGGTCTTTGCTACAAGTGGTCTCAACTTCAGTTCATAGTTTTTGATTTTAATAACTTTATGGTTGTTGGTAAGGTTGTCAGCTGTAGTTTGAAAGCGTAGAAAGATACACGTTGCAGATATTATTTGCAATTCTTGATATGAACCTTATTTCACTGGCGTCAACGATGTCGGATACACTGTTTATGTAATCTTTAATAGTGAGACCTTCTTGCGCGTCGATAATTATGGCCTGATCCTTGGTGGGAAACACATCAGTTGACATGACATTTGCGTACATTTTCCGATTTGAGTGAGTAGTATCTCAGGTGGCAATGTTGAGGGTATAGGAGCCCCGATGTCCGGAGGGTCTATCCTTAAGCAGGTTAGCCGCTGCACCGGCTGACCATACAGTTGATTTCAAACACTCATAACTCGTGGGATAAGAGTATTACCACTAAGTAAATGTCACTAAGTTCACAATCTGAATGACAATGTGATAACAGCAACGGTTTCACTGGATGCGATCGGAGCACGACGGGTCTCGGTGGGCTGCCTCAATGGAACTCCGTGTATTTTTTATTTAAGGTCTAAACACAAAAATCGAGTGTTGCGTACTGTGTGGGGAAAAATTGTTTCGTGTAGTGATTCCCCATTCCTTTCCTGGTCGGAGAACGATGAAGGAGACATTTTGCTACCCCTTTTCATGTGAAATGGAGCTTCTGAAGCATATTTTAATTTTGGAATTTTTGCCAACTTTCCCCTCCTTTGGCCCCACTGTGCGCCGGCGGTCTGTCTGCGCAGGCGCGACTTCAGAAGGCGTAACGTGGGCGTGGCCACGCCGGGGAGGACGAAGGGACCAGACGCAGTTGATCTTCAAAGGGCGAAACAAAGTCAGACATTTTTGCTCTTGGATAATTCTCAAATAAATATTCATTTGGATTTCGTCCCATTTTCGTGCCCATTATGCCAATAAATCTGTTTTCGCCGCGAGGAAACCTTTCAAAATTATGATCAATTGCGACATTATGAATCGCCGCCGTTCTCTCAGATGTAAAGTGTAAATGTGGTTTGTATGTTTGAATGAACTTTTCCTTCATTTTGACCCACTTTTTTCCTCTCCCTTTTTAGGTAAACAGAAATGATGAATCATTTCATCGTTCATTTTTTAACGATTGTATGAATCGGATAACGATGAAAATCTGATCTGTTGCTAAAACATTTCACTTGGTGTGCTGTATAAAAAGGTGTAATTGATTAAATTATTTTGGATTGTTGAGCTACCGAAAATGATTCATTGTGTTTGTTTCCATCAACTATAAATTGGGCGATCGCGAGCCAGGAGAATTTATGCCTTCAAATACTCACTTGTCTTTCACTCATACAAGTTGCATCAGTGATTAGGAAATAATAACGAAAATTCCAAGTATCGATTTCATAAATCTGTTCTTCGATCGTGTATGCGAATTAATACAATTTATAATCAACATCTATGGTGACTATTTTCTTCAATTCTAGTTACTTTTTACCTTGATTGTCATTAACTGTTTCTACCAAGAGTCCAGATGAAGTTTTCTGTATGTCTTTTACGGCAGATCCAGCGCAGGTGCTAATACTCCTCTCTATTATAAACGGGCTCACTTTATCAAAATTTCCTTCAGTTCTTTTTACTGTAAGGTAAATCGCTGTGGTGTTCTTGAATAGGTCATCATAGTTTGTTGATTTTCCAACTTTCATTCTTTTAGCATTGAACTCCGGGCTTTTTTCTGGACGAGGGTGTTTAAGGGTTCCCTCAACCCTAGGTTCGCAGACTCCCATACGAGCCACGCGAAGATTGCTATCACTCGTAGCACTATCTGCCAGCGGTGCCGAGTGATCCGAACCCCTGGCATTGCAGTCGCTGGGTGACGACGCCCGGTGGCCTGCTTGCGCACCACCGACCGCCGGTACTGGGGCTCCGATCCCCTGCACCGTAACTGTCGATCCTGACAGATCCTCCATCTTGGGTTTTTTCTTCAGGGTCACCTTCCCCTAGCGTTTTTGAGCTACTGCCAGCTTAAGGAAACGAAAGGAACAAGGCGGGGCAGAGAAGATTAGAGTTAGAATGGAAGGGTAGAATGGAAACGACTTCCTAGCCCTCGCAACCTAATAGCGTCGGGGAGGAAACACAAGAGTTGGCCAATACAAGATTGGCCTCCAGGATAGAAAACAGATGTGTGCCACAAGTAAGTGGAAGCAATGACACACAGAGTTTGTAGGAATAACGGGATGTTTAGGGGAATGACAGCGGACAGCTGCTCCGATTAGTCGCCTTCTACGACAGGGGGAGGTCCCGTGGTGCTATTCTACTAAAATCCCGGACACCACATGGGGTTGTTGTTGTTGTTGTTGTTGTTATTATTATTATTATTATTATTATTATTATTATTATTATTATTATTATTATTATTATTATTGCCTGAGCGTATTGTCGTTGCCGGAAGTAGTAGAATCAAAATTTAGCAGAAAAAGTAGTTTTTTGGCTTAATAGTGCAGTGAAAGTATTGTGAGCTGTTAGGGTAACAGTTAGTGAATGTCGATTGTTGTTAGGAAAAGAAGAAATCAAGTGAAACTCTCAAAAAGAAGAAAAATGAAGTGCCAGTGACACCTCGCAGGAACTGTTCGCTTTTCGCCACGTAGTACTTCTTCAGCCGTTCGCCACGAACACAGCTGATCCAAAATAAGGTGTTTAAGGAGAATATAAATTAAACTTTCTTTCAACACTCTTTCTTGCTAAAAAACAAACCATGAGTTAAACCATGTCAGTTTTAACCTGTGGGAAATGTTAGGGAGAAATGAAGAACGAAGATGTATTCTGTAATGGATGCGACGAGTATCTTCATTTCTCATGATCGATCAGTGAGGCCACGCATCGGGCAAAATCAGAAAGAGGCAAGAGAAACTGAAGATGTGCGAAATGTAGACCTAGTGGTAACACCGTCAACCAGGTCAACCCGGTCAACTCACCCAATCCTCTCGCTAAGGCATTGCAGGAAATAAACAGCAAAATAGACACCCTCAATGGAAGTATGAACGAGATAAAAACTACTATAGACTTCCTAAGTAACAAATATGATGAGGTGATTGAAGAAATAAAAGACCTGAAAGCGATTAAAGAAGAAATGAAGAAGAAAATGGAAAAAGTGAATAGTGTAATTCATAAAGTTATAGAACTAGAACAACAACTTTTGGACAAAAATTTAGAAATAAGTTGGGTTAAACTTGGAACAGAATCATTGTCGATTTTTTCAGTAAGGTTTGTGGGGAAAAAATTAATAAGAGCGTAATAGATGAAGTTTATGGAATAAACAACACGAATCGTCAAAAACTATAAGTAATAGTCAAATTCAACTCAAAAAAAAATTAGAGACAAAATCCTAAACTGCAAAAGAAAGAAAATGCAAAACAAGGACTTATTTAAAAATGGGGATGATCAACCTTTGTATATCAATGAGAATTTAACACCATATAACACAAATTTATTATGGAAAGCCAAAAATAGGGCCAGAGAAAAAAATTACAAATATAGCTGGGTTAAAAATGGTAAAGTATTAATAAGAAAAAATGAGGGAAGTAATGTGACTAGAATAAGGTGTGAGGAAGATTTGGAACAAATTAATTAAACAGAAAGATAAAGGTAAGATTAAAAAAACAAAAACAATTAAAGATTTTAATCACGTAATTAATGCAAATAAAGAGAAACTTAATGTAATTCATTTAAACATAAGATCTATTAGTAAGCATTGGGATGAATTTTGTGGAGTTATAAGAGATAGCTTCCAAAATATGGAGGTGATTGTCTTGAGTGAAATTAGTGTCAAAAAGAATGACGACCTTTTTGAATATTATTTGCCAAATTTTAATAGATACATAAAAACAAGAGAAGAGAAAGGAGGAGGAGGCATAATACTATTTGTAAAAGAAATATACAAATTTGAATTTGTGGATTCGGTAGGTTATCAGTTTGAGGTATTAGCAGGTCATTTAGAAATAAATAATAAAATCAAATTAAGCATATTTGCAGTCTATAGACCACCTAACAAAAGCAAAATTCTTTATTTACAAGAAGTAAATGAAATTTTAAATACAGATAAAAATATGAGCAAAATAATAATTGGAGATTGTAACATAAACATCAGCAATGACGAAAAAACAACGATTGATTACATAGACATTTTGTTAGATCACAAATTAGTGCTCTGTATCAAAAAAGATACAAGAGTTGAAATAAAAAATGATAAAGTAGTGAGCTCATGTATCGATCATATAGCTGTTAGTGGAAATGCCAAAGACATAATCCCATTCATACTAGAAAGCAAGATATCAGATCATTATTTAATTGGAATCTCATGTAATTTCACAAATAAAAAGATAGTTCTTGAAAATGTAACAAAAAAATATGAATTTATAAACAAAAGTAAACTACAAAAAAAACTAATGAACTTAAATAAATTTAATCTTCAAAACTTAACAGCTAATGAATTGTACAAAGTAATAAAAAATTTATATGATAAAGCGTTAGTCTCTAAAGAATCTAACAATAGTAGAAGAAAGGTAATATTGAAACCCTGGATAAACTCAGACATCAATGAACTGATTAACAAAGAGATAACTTGTTTAAAAAATGGAAAAGGACTTCAGTCAAAAATAAATAATTAAAAGACACACTAAGAATTAATTATAAAAAAATCAGAAATGACATAACAAAAAAATCCAGCAGCTAAAGAAAGAATATTTTAACAAACTATTTGAAAACAGCAGAAACGACATTAAAAAAACTTGGAAAACAATAAATAAACTACTTGGTGTACCAGAGAAAAAATCTTTAGATGAAGTCATAATAAGAAATTTAGGGAAAAGTAACTCAATCAAACAAATAGTAGGAAGATTTGCTATCACTTTTCAACAACAGACAGAAGACATTGTACATGAATGTAACCTAGCAGTCCTGCCAAAAAACATAATAACACAAAGTAACTCTTTTTACTTCCCTGAAATCACATTAGAGGAAACTAGTTCTTTAATTAAAGGGATGGACTATAATAAAGCTCCAGGAATTGACAAAATAGCTATAAGAGATATAAAACTGAACAGCAACTCAATAACACCAATTATTACGAAAATTATCAACTCAAGCATTAATGAGGGAACTTTTCCAGATGAATTAAAAGTATTCATTATCAGACCAATACATAAAGGAGACAGTCTTTCAAGCTATGAAAACTATAGGCCAATTTCCATATTAAACACAATAAGTAAAATATTCGAAAAATACATATCGCAAAGACTGACCAACTACCTAGAAAAATATAAAATAATAGATAACAATTAATTTGCATATCAAAAAAAAACAACAAAAGCACCACAGACTTATTGCAAAATATAGGAGAAGTATTAAATGAAAAATTACTCAAGGAATTGCATGTGATAGCAATGAGCATTGACTTGTCAAAAGCTTACGATGTAATAAGCCATGAAAAGATGTTAGATGCACTGGAAAGCATAGGGGTTAGAGGCAAAGTTTTACAGTTATTTAAAAACTATCTAGAAGGAAGATCATTTAGGGTAAAAATGGATAACACTTATAGTGAAATAAAAACTGTGAAAAGGGGAATTCCACAAGGAAGTTTCCTAGGCCCTATACTTTATCTAATATTTGTGAACGACTTAAAAAATTATCTAGAAAATGGTTCCTATTATATTTATGCAGATGACAAGATGCTATTATCTATAAACAGAGACCAAAAGAAGGCAGAAATGGAGTTACAGGAGAAATTTGGAATATTTCAAAAATGGTGCCATGATAATGGTTTAATAATAAATAAGAAAAAGACTAGAATACTGCATATTACAGCTCCAAAAATTGCAAGAGCACAAGTTAAAATATTCTTTTACAAAGCTGACTGCATACACAAAGACTTTAAGAACTGTCAATGTAATAATATAATCAATTCTGTAAGCAAACTGAAGTATTTAGGTGTAACTTTTGATCAAAATCTGATCTGGAGGGACCACATCTTGGAATTAAGCAAGAAAATTAGAACATGTGTTTGGAAACTTATGAGAATTAAAGATTTTGTATCTTATAAAATTTTCAAATTGGTCTACTTCTCATTAATAGAGTCTCTGATCAGGTATGGAATTGGAGTATGGGGGGCTGCAGTAAAATCGCATGTTGATATTATACAGAACCTACAAAATAAATTAACCAGCCTTAATGAAAAAATAAGCAGAACAAACCTAACCCTGGAAGTGAGTGCAGCAATGCATGGAATCATGACTGTTAAAAAACTGTATGAATTTCAAATTGTGCAAAAAAACTTTTTTAATGAAAAATTCAGAAAAATCAGTGGGTACAGCTATGAAACTAGAAAAAAACACAATTTCATACTTCCAGACACTTTTAATAAATTTGGAGAGAGGATGCTTAACACAGCCATTCCAAAACTGCTGAATTCAATGCCGGATGAAATATTAGAAGTTACATCTAAAAGGGAATTGAAGAAAAATTAAAAGAATGGTACACAAGATACTAGGCATAACATGAAAATAGATAGCTTAGGAGTTATCTCTTTAGCTTGTAGCCTATTGCCATTTTGTTTTATTTACAATTTATTTGTTAATTTAAAAAAATATATGTATTTTGGGGGTGGGGGGGATTTCTCTTACAATTTTGATATGTCATCACAAGCTTGTAAGATGTAAATTAAGTAAAACATAACTTGTTATGCCAGTTATTAACTGCTTTACTGTCATTACAAGATTTTATTTTGTTAATTATGTACAACTAAATCTTCACTGATACAGTAAATTACCTCATCACAAGATTCAAATTAGTAAGGAATGTATAATGTTCCTGTTACACTCATTCAGTTATTTGGTTTTAATTAGGTTATTCTATTTCTTTTTTTGCTTTACAATTAATTTGTAGTTTAGATAATAATTGGATGGTTGTGATTTCTTTTGAATGTTGAGTTTCGTCAATGCAAGATTTTATGTTGTGAATTATGTACAACTAAATCTTCATATAGTAAACAGCAGTTATCACAAGATGATAATTCGAAAAAAATGTATCTTTTACTCTCATTCAGTGTCATTATTTGTTTGTTTGTTTTTGTCATATTTTACATAATATTTTGATTGTAATTTGTCAACAAGTAATTGTGTCAATTGTTAATTGGTCACTGTATAGACCACACTTTGTTTGTGTGTCCTATTATTTGTTGATTTCATTTGTCACTATAAGTCTTCAACATGCTAATTAAGTACATCTCAATATTCATTTTTGCCTGTTGCCAACTGCCATCTAGTTTTATTTATTTACAATCCATTTGCTAGTTTAGAGAATAAGTGGATCATTTTGTTTTCTTTTTGCCTGTTGAGTTTTGTCATTACAAGATCTTATGTTGTTAATTATTAAAAATCTTCATATTATAAACAGCGGTTATCACAAGATAATAATTTGTAAAAATTGTATAATGTACCTGTTACTCTCATTCAGTTTCGTTAATGGTTCACGGTATGGACTAATTTTTGTGCTTGAGCCCAATTATTTAATTTCCAATTATTTATAATTGGACAATTTAACTCAAGTTAATGTCAGCTGCCATTTGCCACAGAAGTTCTATTTGTTTCTTGATTTGTTAATTTAGATAATAATTTTATTTCACTTTGCTTGTTGATTTGTCACTACAAATTTTCAAAATGGTAATTAAGTATAACTTAGTTTTCATATTAGCCAGTTGCCAACTAACATATCTTTTTATTTATTTACAATTTATTTGTTATTTTAGATAATTTGATGATTTTAATTTCTTTCTGCCTGTTGAGTTTCCTTGAAAAAAATCTAAATTCCAATAAAAAAAATTCACGTATCATACAGTACTAATGATGGGTGAAGTATAATCAACAACGGTAAAAAAAAAAAAAAAAAAAAAAAAAAAAAAAAAAAAAAAAAACCCACAAGTGTACAATGTAACACACCCTTCTCTGACAAGTACATAAAGTAATTAGAGAGGGTTTGTACTGAAGGAAGTGTACTGAATAAGATAAAATAAATGTAATAAATGTAATAAATATAATAAATATCTTTAAATTTAAAATTTAAACCTGATAAGACCAGAATTTTTACCAAAAAATTAAACAGGATGTATAATGTATGTAAAGTAGTCAAACAAAATTGGTATTCTTTTTTATTGTTTTTTTATGGTGATGGTTTTTGTACACTGTGAATGTAATTCTTTTGGAAATAAATTTATTATTATTATTATTAATATTATTATTATTGTTGTTGTTATTATTAAAAAACATCAGCTCTTTAAAAAAAAGGCCGTGTACAATTTTGTTTTAAAAAAAAGTAGTTTTTGCGTAATTTGCTGTTAAAATGTTTGCAATTTCAAAAAAAAAAAAAAAAAATTTTAACTGATCCAAATTTTCTCATTTTTTTATGTCTTCATTTTTTCCGCGGATAGAAGGATTGTTTACAAGAATGGCGCAAATTTCTTTTTCGTCGACCTCTCCGTACTTTCAAAAATTGCAAAAAACTTAACATTTGGAAATTACAAATAAGAATAAAATAATGTAATAGATTAATCTTAAACCAAAGCTCTTTTAAAAAATCAGCTCATAAAAATGTCACGTTCATTTGTTTGAATATAGTAGTTGCTTCCGCGAACTTTCTACTGCAAATTAATGAAATATATTCAGGTGGCCCACCAACTAGAAGCCACGAGAAGTCTTCGAACAAGATCAAAAGGATTTGAAAAATAATTCATTTAATTTTAATTATAATTTACTATTGAAAATACCAATATTAATTCAATTTTTATTATTCTCAATTCGATTCTTATTCTATTGATGTATTTTCTTTCATGGAATCCGCACACTTTAATTGTAATTAGCTTAATAAAATATTAAAACTAAAAAAATTGGAAAATTGAGTACCGTCGTTTTGTACAAAATTTTATTACGAATAGTTTATTGTGACCGACATGTATTCCCATACGATAATTATTTTGCCTCTCCCCATAAATAAAAGTATATTGACTTACGCAGTGTTTGACACCAGGAACTTAGAACAACGCGTAGAAATGATTTGCGTAGCAGAATCGATCCCTCGTATCGACCTGCACGCACCGCACAACATTAGTGTTACAATGCCCTCTAATGTCCATAAAATAGTATATTCGACTCTATTAAAGTCAATAAGAATGTATATTCAGATATGCCTGAGTTAGCGGTATCATCGTTTTGGAATGCATTCGTAACGCGATATATTGGATGGCATTTAGTTCTGAATGTTGAATTTATATTTAAAAGTATCCTTGTTTCTCTGTATGAAGTGCTCGAAATAAAGCGAGCACTTACAAACAAATCGAGAAAGTATGTGCGGTGATACAATTCGATTAAGCTTTGTTTTCTGATAGCATAAAAGTCACTTAAGACGGTGCCGGTCGCGTTTTCGTTAAAATCCACAATTTTCCTAAAATTGTAATTGGTTTGGAATAACAATGGCAGACCATATTGTTCATTTTTAAACTATTATGCTACATTTTGGTAAGTTTCTAAAAAAAGTATTGAGTATTATGGTAAATTATTGAAACAATAATTGTATTGTACTGGAAATTGATTATTGTTTTTGAATGAAGGGTAAAATTAGTACCCGAAACGTCGCATCGTTTTTATGTTTTAAATGTGATTGTGTTCAGAAACCTGCCAATCAAAATTCAATCCTAAGAAGAAATAAAGTGTTTAAAAAATTAAAAGGATATCGTAAATATTGTGAATATATAAAAGATTTTATAATTTAATGTCCGTCAAAACATTGAAAGCCAAAAAGAAATGTGTAATAATAGAACTGAATTTACATAACTTCGATTTTTCTAGAAAACACCGTAATTCATTAACGAGTTCTAAATTGTGAACAGGTGATGTTTTCATCGCGTTGGCTCTTGTTAGCTCTGAATTGAAAATTGAGAATAATGACCTTGAACATGTTTTTTGCTCAGTGTGTTTTGGTGATAAAAGTGGTATTATAGTTGCGGGAGATCTAAACCGCGGTTATCTGATCGATTTCTACAACAAATGTCGTCTGACATGAAAACTTTTTTTAACTCCGCCTATGCCCGTCGGAATCTATGCTGCGCTGTTCGACGTACCTGCGATGACGGGTAAGCCGAGTAGCGCGGTGACGACGGTCATTGCCGGTCCCAAGCCCGGATAAAGGAGGAGGGTCTCTAGTGTGGCATTGCTTCCACTTACTTGTGCCACACTGCTCTCTACTATCCTACTTCATCACTCTAGATCCCTTGTGCTGTCGACCCCGACACTGTTTGATATCGAAGGCTAGGGAGTCATTCATATTCTGTTATCTTTCCTTTTACTTTATCTTCTTACTTCTCTACTGTTCTCTGCTATGCCACTTTATATCTCCTTCGCTTTTAGGGGAGGAGAGTTTCTGTAGCCGTAGAGAAGGCAACATTCCTAGGGCATGGAAAGCCCAAAGAAAAATTCCCTGGCCCTCCAGGTTATGAGTTGAACCATTTGGCCTGCCCCCTTTCCTTGTGAAACCATGAGTTATTACAGTCACTGAAACAATCCCTAGTAATTTGCCTGGGAATAAACTTAACAGACAACAACTTAAGCAACAGAAATGGAACACGATTTTTAGAAACCAGGATTTTGAACGTCTAGCTACGCAATAAAACGATGTTCTCAAAGAGATACAAAAATTTAAATTAGATATTACCGTTTTAATGGAATCACAATTATTTATTCAGTAAAAACTGTATGTGACGTATGGGGGAGATCATTTGTGCACATTTTCTTGAGTTCTTTAATCCCTTTCCAACATTTTAACTACAAATAGTTGAAAGATGAATAAAAGTTTAAAAAATAAAACAACATATAATAATAAAATTTAGAAAAACACGAGATCAGCAACATTTGAGAAACTAAACATTTTCGTTCTCTAGTTATAGAAAATTCATTTGCATCGCCATCGGTAAACGAACTGCAAATTAGATTTTTCTGCATTGCTAACAAAATAGTAACTCGTCTCCAGATAAGAAGAATGAATATTTCTTAAGAAATAAAGATACAGAAACTAGGAAATAAACTATGCTAACTCAAACCACCATAACACCACACCAGATTATAACGCCAAGAACTCCGAAACTGAAATGAATGATAGAATATAGGAATTAATCAAAGGTTCACGTTGGTCCGCATTGGTTCCCAGCGTCATTCTCGCTCAAAGCCTCTTGAATCGTTCTCAAATATTGTGTGTTCAGCTGATTTGCGGAGTAAATCGGAGAGTATGTACTCTAGAGTAAAATAACCCTCTAGAAGCATGGTGAAACGCTCATATTCTACTCGAGAGTTACTATCTTGGAGTAAATGGTTACTCTCGGATAACTACTCTCAACTTTACTTGGTGAAACCGGCCCTACTCTGTCATCGACGAGCAGCCAGTAAACGGGTTGTCGCCGCATGTTGTCGTGAACCTGCCATCAGCGGGTACTTTAGTGCGGTACGGACAGACCCGACTCACACCGTCAGTCACCTGCTGGCGAGAGACCGTGTGTGCCGCAAGCACATACTTCTGCTGTCAGGGCCCACCTAGGGCCAAGTCCGTGGTCAAGCGGTGAGACATATTCTCCGTAACCAGCGAACTGTATAGAACCCCTGCATTCCCGCTTCGCTCGGGAGAGGAGCAGCTCCACGCATGCCGCAGCTACTCAGCATCAGGTATTCGGCAACGCCGTGTGCCCATGGACGTGTAGTGCGACCAACGTTCACGATGTCACCTTCACGGTGATAAGTAATATAGAAGTAACGAACAACCATTTTGTATCATTGATTTAATCTCATTTCTGTACAATTATCATTTCATTTGTCATATCATCCCATCCTCAAAGAACAGATATCTAATATTAATAAATAGTATGTGCAATGAAATTCTCGTAATTTTGCCA
Organism: Gryllus bimaculatus; assembly: GCA_017312745.1. Lineage (NCBI taxonomy): Eukaryota > Metazoa > Arthropoda > Insecta > Orthoptera > Gryllidae > Gryllus > Gryllus bimaculatus. The sequence continues at coordinate 2,578,185 of BOPP01000055.1, forward strand.
TCCTCCACCTCCTCCCTTAACAAGCGCCATCCCTCTCCCCCCGGGCACCTCACGGCCCGGTGCGGTGTACAAAATACTTTGTATAGAGAAGGGCCTTTCAGTCCGCTAATGCACCCCCTCCCCCGTTCTACGTATTCTTCCCTCTTCTCTGTACAACTACTTCTACCCCCACTACTATACAAATGAGAAATGAAATTAAGACGTTTTCCCATTGTCAGATACGTCATATCAAGTATGTAATTTGACTTATGACGGCAAGTACCAATGATAACAAAAGAGAGTTTAGTCCCTGAACATCGTATGTAGTCGTACAACTTTAAGATCATTGATGCTGCGGGTATTTACTATAAAAGATCTGAAAAAGAAGAAATAAAGTGATCAGCGAAAGGCTTCTCATTACCAAAAATCAAATGCAACTGGATTTAATATACTAGACTGAGAAGCTTCATTAGTCATACAATATTTTGCTAAGCTATGTTTTGTTGGTGGTAATGAAGTTCGTGAACGCTCTATTTCCTACATATATTCTCTATGTCTTTTGATGGTCATCTTCAACAGAGTAAGCTTTCTTTATATCCAGAAGCATTTGTATTGAACCATCGAGTTGAAATGACATGATGTTTACTTCGGCGATTCAAGAATATGAAATGAAGTTAATTTTTTAATCGAGTATTAAATTTCCAAATAAACTCCACTGACATCAGTTTTTGGTAGAATAAATTGAATATTTTTATTTAGATTTAGATCCTTTGTATTATAACACATGTCTAATTTTTAATACATATGAAAAAGGTTTTAATATGCTGCTTCGACGAATATTTCGACAAATTTTTAATAAGTAAAATTGGAGACGAAGCATGTGAGTCATTAATGAGATGATAAGTATTTGCTGCCATTATAAACTAACAATGAATTTTTGCTTAAATTTAATATTTTATAGATTTATATAATTACAGGAAATTATTTACAGGATTGTATGTTAATGTCATAAATTATATATAATTGAATAACGTTTTATTGTATTTTCTCGAAAGAAAAGGTCCCTTCAAGTTTTAGAGAGTAGTTGTTTAATTTTTTTATGTGTCAAATTAAAGTCAACATTAAACACATTCGTGAGTGCCTTACACCACGTTTCGAGAATTACTGCACCCCCATCTTCAGATTTATTACGATAGAATAAAATTCGTTTTACGTACTAAATCATACTTATCATGTTTATCGTGAGAATTATCGAGCTATTAGGAGGGAAGGCAGGGGTTTTTACCTCAAATGGTAACTGTTATTAAATGGAAACCATCTTTGATTTCGATTTGTTTTTATTTTTGTTTTTTGTTAAACATTTTAATAATATTGTCATAGTTATTGTTTAACGAGTTTAAATTTACTCTTCAATGCGTTGTCAACAAAATTTGAATATGTAAAATTTTCGTTATCATTCTATCCTTGTACATTCTCCCTACAGCTAGAATCTGTGAGTCATTGAATTATATTTGAAGGATTGGATCTACAGAGTAATTTTAAATGCAGTTTTGCCTATTGGATACTTTTGAGGGTGTTTCTCTGGGCACATTAATTCTCTCTTTTTGTTTTCTCTTCATCTGGTTTACATATTGCAAATTACTGTTCTGCAAGAGACCACTATACTTCTCTTTGTATGTAGTTTCAGTATTTCAAACTTCAACACCCTTTTCAGCCTCTGGCGTATTTTTATTTTACTATTTAGTTCTAGAATATAAAGTAGTAGTGGATATTCCATTTCCTTTTCTTCCTCCACACTTCTGTTAGCTACTTGGTGTTGGTAAAGGAAAAACACAAAAACAGACACGAAAAAAATAAAAAAGAAGCACAAAAAGGCCACACACCATAAAAGAAAAAGACAAAGCGTATACAAACATAAAAGAACCGACCGGAAACGAGCAGACACAAAAAAAGGCAAAAAAAGATAAAAGACAAAAAAGAACAAACACACAAAAGACAGAAATCATACAGAACACAAAAACAACAAAAACACAAATGAGATCTAAGAATTTTGAACATTGAAAAAAAAAACAGGCAGAAGAGTGACACAAAAGAACAAAGACACAACATCAATACAAAATCAACAGATACAATAATACAATAAACAAGCAACAAAAATTAACACGCTCATAAACGAGGAAAAACCGTTCAATAAGACAAAGACCAAAAATAACAGACACAAAAAACAGGAATCCTAAAAACAACACCAAAAACACAACGAAACTAAGAAATAAAAGAAACCTAAAAGATCAAGTGAACAGACCCACAAGTAAGAAGAAATACAAAAATAAGAACGAAAACAAAGACCTAAAAATGAACACAAATTAAAACTTAATTATCTTAGTTCGTTTCTTAAGACGTTTTACTGAAGTTTGGTTATACTTCCAGGCTTGGAATTTGGGTCAAGAACTTTTTTAACATTCTACGGTGATTTGGTGCTCCACCACCAAAGTTATAACCTGAACGACCTGTCAAATCAAGGACCTGTCCAATTAAGGTTAGCGCCGATACATTTATCCTGGTGGTTACTCGGTTTCTAGAGCATCATTGGCTCCATCCTCCTCGACTTGAAGGTGGTTTTAATTTTTTCTTCATCGGAGGACATAAAATATCTTTGTTCTCTTCCCGAGACTAACGGAGCAAAGACAGTAATGATAAGAGAGAGCACATAGTCGCGAAAAGGAAAAAGACACAAAAAATGAAAATGAAAAATGATAAGAAGCACAAAAAAGAAGAAAGATCGAAATAATAAATAAGACAAAAAGAACAAACAAGAAGGAAAATGAACAAAGGCTAATAAACAAAAAGACAGAATGAGAACAATGACACAACTGATAACAAAACTATAGTAAAAGAGAAAGGCAAAATGAAAAATGAAAACTCTACTAAGATAGAAAATAAAACAGAAATAACGAGGTGCGAAAAAATGATGATTCAAAAAGTAACGAAACAAAAAAGAGCTGTGACAAAAAGAACAAAGTGAATTACGAAAAAGTAACGAAGACAATAGCAGAAAGAAACTGAAATCAGTTCAACAAAACATAGAGGAAAAAACAAATCGAATAAAAGTGAAAAAGCGTAAAAATCAAAGACAAATGGGGACAGGAAATAAAACAATGCAAATAGAACAACAAAGCAAAACTATTACAAAAATTACAAAGGACAAAGACAAAAGAAACGAAGGTTAATTATGAACAAAGGCAATAAAGAGACAAAAAACTAGAACTAATACAAAAAAGGAAAAGCACAAAAACGAACTCACCCCAGAAAGGGAACAAAGAGACCAAGAAGATCAGAACCACCTACATGACAAGAACACAAAAAATTAACAAAGACACAAAACATAAAATAGGAACAAAGGCAGAAATAAAAAACAATATATAAGAAAAACAAAGGCACATATATGAACGAAAACACAAAAGGACACAGACATAAAACACAAGAAAAACAAATAAAAGCGGACACAAAAATAACAATTACACGAAATAAAAAGACAAATAAAAAACGATACACAAAATATAATATAAAAAACAAATACAAAAAAGAATAAGTACATATAACCGGGAAAATGACACAAATGAAAACAAAGTGAATTTGGAAACAATAAAAAAGAACAAAGGTACGAAAAATGACAAACAGACATTAACACAAAGTACAAAAACAATGACACAAATAGGAAAAAGGCACGAAAAAGTACAATAAAAAAAGACTAAAGACAAAAATGGAGAGAAACAAAAACGTACAGCGCGTACTAAACAGTAAAGAAACCAAGTAAAACAAAGGGCCCAAAAAGGACAGATGTACAAAAAATTAACTTATGGCAAAAAATAATGATTCAAGTTAGTTACAAAGACACGAATTAGAAAAGACAAAGAAAAACTACGGCACAAAATACACACACAAAGGAACACACACACACCAAAAGAAAAACAATGACATAAAATCAAGGACACAAAGAATAGAGACACTAAAGAAAAAGACCCAAAAGAACAAAGATGCTGGAAAGAACAATGACACAAAATCATAAAACTACGCGAAGAGACAATAAGAACCGAAAAAACACAGACTTAGTACAACGCAAACAAAAATACAAAAAAGATACCTACATAAAGCAAAGACGCAAAGGTGCATAAAAACTAGTGAGAACAGAAAAGCAAAAAGATAAAAATAAGACTAGTAAAATGAAATGAGAAACACGACAAAATAGAACAAAAAAAGAAGCACGAAAGGGAAAAACGTCCACAAAAGGACAAAGACGAAACAAAAAACTTCTAAAAAGACAAAATTGGACAGACAGAAAAATGTGCGGAGTCCCAAAATTATTACAAAAAAATAACAAGGACAAAACGAAACAAAGGTACAGAAACGAAGAGACACAAAGGACAAAGATAAAGAAGAACATAGAAGATATATTTAAAGTACAAAAACAAATACAAAAAATGACAAAATGTACAAAGACAATACAAATGGTACACAATGGCAAAAAAAAAAGAAAATCATCACAGACACAAATCAAAACAAGCCCATAAAATAGTGCCCTATAAATAGAACAAATAGACAAAGAAGGGCAAATGTAAAGAAGCATAAAGAAAATAAAGATGCTAAATGGGAATACAGACACAATTAAACACAATGACTCAAAGAAGGGAAAAAACATACAAAACCGAAGGCACATAAAAAATACTATAAAAATACAAAATGGAATAACAAGACAAATAAAAACAATAACACAAAAAATAATAATAAGCCAATATACAAAAATACAATGACAAAAACTACACAAAAGGATACACACAAACATGAAACAAAAATTCGAAAAACACGCAGAACATAAAGAAAAGACAAAGTCACAAAAAGAGCAAACACACAATGAGAACACAGACGCAAGTGAGGATTACTTTCCAGCGAGTGTTTTACAGCATTCGTCGTTTCTCGCACCGAAATCGCCTTTTCGTTCTGTCTGAAACCCCCACTTCTTTTAGGTATCTGGATGTCATCAAAGCTTCGCAAAGAGCACCTTCCCATGTTTTCTTCCCTTTTTCCAACCCCATATTTTAAGCAGCAATCGCACGTCTTTCGTTCTTCTGATGTGTCCATACCTCATCAGTCTCTCAGATCTGTTCTGTCAATTATTCCTCTACTTATATTCATTTTCTGTTTGATTTTTTCATTTGCAATAAGTTCTAATTGAGAGATGCTACAATTTTTCCGAAGACCGTCGATTACTAAGCTGGTACTTATTGTGTGCCTCTTATTTACCTCCCATGCCTATCAATCATATAGCGAAATACCTTCAACAATTACTATTCATATTCTTATTCTCATTTTTGTACTATTTATTATTGGTGTCGTTCACCTTATACAATTTAAATTCTTAACAGCAATTATTCGTTGATGTATTCGATTTTTAACATCTGATTAACAGTTGATCTGTATGTTGTAAATAGCATCAAGGTATTTAAAATCATGGCATGGTTCTTTCAATGTCTGAATCCGCTATGACTGGCTATGTGTAGGTATTACGTCTTGTCAATATTGATCTCTAGCCCTCTTAGGTCGTATTCTTCTTTCACAATTCTTATATAACTGGCATCATTCTTGTACACTGATAAGATTCGTTTACATTTTCTCCCATATATTTACATTTTGTCTTCCATTGTCTGAGGACAACAGCACCTTTGGTGAAAAATGTCAATCACGTAACAGACCTTTATTAGTTTTGAAGTCGGTTAAGGAGGTGATTCTTGTTTTACGGTTGATGGAACATTGTATTATCGTAGATTGTTCTTACATAATTGGCATTTATTCCTGAATGCCCCAATGGCAATACATTCTGTAACTGAACTCTGCGAACACTATCATTCGCTTTCTTCAGATCCACGAAAATCAAGCGTGTTTCCAATTCTATCATATGCCATTTTTCTGTCATCTACCTCTAACAGAAAATATTATCCATACATGGTCTGTCTGACCTAATCTCTCTTTGTTCTTTCACATCACTCCGTTTCATTTCAATTCGGGTTTTTATAACGCTCCCATACAGCCTTCCAATGCGACTGATGACGTCAATCCCTCGGTAACTGTCACAAATATTCCTGTTAGCTTTGTTATGTATTGGCGTTACACAAAAGCGCTTTCTCATTCAATGCTATCTTGAAGTCAATGATGAATCTTCAATTTTCATTTTTCCTTCACTTCCACTGGGCTGTGTTTCAGCAGTTCAGCGGGATTGCCACGAGCTTTGTGATTTTTCAGCTGTTGATGGCTGCCTCAGTTTATCTTACATTATTTCCCACACCATCACTCAGATTTTCCAAATAACTCTAGCTTCATCATTAAAGTCTACTGTTATCTGTGAAGTGTTCCTAGAAATATAATTTTCAATCACCAAGTGAGATAAAAACTTTTCCTCCTTCCTGTTCATTTTGACGTGTCGATGCCAATGTTTTGCAGGCTTCTCGAGCTCTACTGCCCTTTCACACTTTCCATTTCCTCACCCTCGTTTAGCCACATTTCATCCTTTGCTCAATTTATTCTTTTTACCTCAAATATTCTTTTCGCGTATGTTCTGTTATGACGCTTAACAATTTTCCATATGCGAGGTTTTTCTTTTATATTGCCTCCTGGAGGTTATCAGTAATCCAGAATCTATTCTTGCTATATTTGTATCTCCATCATACCCAGTGCTTCAAAGGCTTCCTTCAATCCATTATTTTCTCCCCAAGTGAAACAAGAAATTCTTCTTTAACTTGGCCTTTGGACCCCTGACACACATATCGAAGTCTACTAGATATTCTAATCTCAAACACCAAATTTAATAACCAAATTTAAATGGTTTGCCTTTGATGTGTTGTTTCAGACCATTTCGTTTATATTAGGGTAGTATGGCTTCGTCGCAATAAGACTTCTCCCAAATAGTATGCTAAAAAAATAATCACAACGACGATAAATTTACGTAGAGAGAAAAAAGATAATGAGTTTCCATTGAAAAGTACAAAGGCACAATGATTATCAGAAACAAAATATACAAAAACATGAAAAATATTTAAAACACAAAACAAAATTGGACACAGAAAAAACAAACAAAAACCCCAAAATAGAGACACAATATTCAGAAGATCAATAATCAGGAAAAAAGTCCAAATTGAACAAAGACAAACAAAAAAAAAAACGAAAAGTCCCCAAAACGCAACTACACAACGGATAAAAGAGACCAAAAAGAAAAAAGAAATCCAAAACAAAAAGACACAAAATACAAAAAAAACGCCAATAAGAACAAACATACCAATAAGAACCAAAACACTAATAAGACCTGTTACAAAAATAATAACAAAGTTACCAAAAATTACATACACTCAAAATAGAACAAAAATAAACTGATTTTTTTAACAAAACAAAACAAGAACCTAAAAAACTGAACCTAGAAATTAACAAATCGCAAAATCATACAAAGCAACACAAAGACACAAAATCACAGCGACAGAAAAGATAAAAGAAACAAAATAATAAATAACCTGACACGAAGACACAAAAATTAACAAACAAAAAACAAGGCATAAAAAAGTTTAAAAACCTAAAAGAACAAAAACTGAAAACGCAACAAAAAGGTGGCAATAAATACTCAAAGACATAACTACACTAAACTAAATACAAAGATTCGATAAAAAAGTACACAGTTTGAGCATTAGGATAAAATAATACTTAAGACAAAACACGAAAAGTGTGAAATTGAAAGAAACCGACTTCCTGACAAAAATATAAACAAAAAATAACTGACACACCAACAAGAAATAAAAATTAACTATACGCAAAATATCAAAAGGAAAAATGACAAAAAAAAAATAAAAGTGACGAAAGACAAAAATAAATATCAAAAAAAAACTAAGAGACAAAGATACAAATATAAAGAAATGGGAATGAGATTGACAAAAATGAGCAGAGATGAAATGTACGTCAAAAAAGAAACACAAAAAGTTACATTAAGCCAGAAATGCAACTAAGAGGAGTAAGGAAAACAAGAAAGGAATACGGAAAATTAGAGAAAAAAAGCCACAAAGAGGGCAAAGAGTTATGCAAGATACGTATACAAATAAAGCAAAACATGAGCCGTAGCAACGAAAAGGGGCAAAATGTTGAACACTCACAAAGCAGACAGAGGAAGAAACAAATGAAAACAGTGGTTAAAAATAAACAATGGTAGAACGTAACAAAGGCAATTACTCCCATTAATAACGCAAATACAAAAAGCAACAGAAATAGGAAAAACGCAACCAAAAATGATAAAACAAACAATAACAAGGATGAAAAGAACATACGCTTTAAAAACGAAAGCACAAAAAAACACCCCAAAAAAGGGACAAACGGAACAATAATAATAGAGACCTACATGGATAAGAAAATAAAAATAAAATAATACAGAATATCAACGAAGGAAAAATACAAACAATAAAATGTGCAAGAAAATCGAAAGAAAAAACTATGACAGAAATAGACGACACAACATGTACAAAGGCATGAATATTCAACCTCAAAAACGTACAAAAACAATTAATGACAGAAACACAACAAAAACAAATACACGAAAAAACCTCTACATAAAAAATAAAAATGAAGTCACAAAAAACAAGACAAATATATAACAAATACCATAAAACAGAAACAAAAATACAAATTGATTAATATCTGAAAACAAGACAAATGACAAAAGAGAAAACAAAGTAAGAAGAACAGTTTGGAGGCAATTACAAATACGACCAAAACTTCACAAACAAGCAGGGAATATTGATACAAAGAGTTAAACGTAGCAAAACACAAAGACACGAAAGAGAATAAAGAAACAAAATAGCAACAATCACACAAAAGGTTCAAAAACACAAAAATCATCGTTGAAAACCAAGAAAAAAGGATAAAGCCACAAATACGAACAATTACACAAAAAACAAGACACAAAAGTGAACAACCTCGTAAACAGCATAAAATACCAAATTGAACAGTCTAAAAACTAAGACACAAGAAACAAGAGGCACAGAAACACAATTACACACAAAAAGAATGAGACCTAGAAGCAAATTAACACAAAAAACAAATTACACGAAATAAGAAGGAACATGCAACAACAAATACACAAACAAAAACAATGACATGAGTATAAAAAATTTCAACATAAAAACAAACTCACAAAATGACTTACGACCCAATTTGAAACAAAAAATTTCAAGTAAAGTAATGAAAAAAAACATTAAAAACTGACACAAACTTTAACACAAAACACAAACATATAGTAAAAGAGAAATTTGACAAAGAAACTACCATGACACAAAGTATAAAAGTAAACTTATATATATATATATATATATATATATATATATATATATATATATATATATATATATATATTAACAGACAAAAAAGATCCACAAACAATTAAAAAAACTTTAAAGGCCACTCAAAATGCAGACAAACAGAACAAAAGGAATAGGTACAAAAACGATGAAAGACCAAATGGAAAAAAGTTAACCATAGACAATAAAATGAAATGTTCACAAATGGGAACAAGGATCGAAACGGTAATAAAAAATGAAACAAAATATGAAAATAAAAAAAACAACAACATAGTGTGTTCCATAAAACTCAAATGCCAAAACTTAATTTCAAACAAGAAAAGTTTGGGGTCTTTTATTATGGATATCCTGCAACTTTTTCGATTACGTCCATTAAATGTGCACATGAGCGTTCCTATCTCCAATTTCTTTGTTGGTCCCACTCCTGAGAAAATGGTCCCACTCCTAAAAACGAAAATTTTGACTTTGTTGAAACACTTGGTCAGGTTTTGTTGGAATGCCTTTATCTCAAATTTTGAGAATCATCGTCTTTGATCGTTTCCATAAACCCCTTCTTAAAGTTTGTTATACTTGCGAGGCTTGGCGTTTCTGTCAAGAACTTTTTTAACATTTTACGTTGATCGAGTTGACCACTGCCAATTTCCGATCCTTAAGTTCAATCAAGTCTTCTGCCTGTACAGTAAGGCCATTGGCAATACAGGGAGAACGCTTATTCAAGTGGTTTCTAGGACATTAGAGCCGCAGTTGCCACCCGAAAATGTACGTCTTCGTCCACTTGGAGGTGTGTTTGAAATTTTTCTCTATCTTAAGGCATAACATACTTTTGCCTGTCTTACTCCAGGACGACCGGGGCCAACAGAGTATAGATAAAAATAAGAACATAGTCACGATAATGAAAATGGCCCAAAATAGAAGACACAAAAAATGAAAAATAAATTAAACTAAACCTAAAATAAAATTGAGAAGGAGAAAAAGAATGAACAGAGACACAAAAATGAAAGAAAGCAAGAATAAGTGACAAAGATACAAGGAGAAAGAAACGATAAAATGAGATTGACAAAAATTAGCAGAGATAAAACGACAAAAAATGAACGAGACAAATAAAACTAAGGGCTGGAGTGAAAACAATGTAGAAAGAGAAGAATGCCGAAGAGATTAATCTTACAAAAAGGACAAAGAAAATTGCCAAATACAGAAACGAACTAAGACAAAAAAAGTGACCCGAAAAAGGGTAAAAACGTATTACAAACAAAAAGAACACGGATAAAGGACAAAGAAAAATGAACAGACAAAAAAGAACAAACAAAAGAGAGTCCCGAAGTAACTCAAACAATTCAAAAACTGACACGGAAAATATCAAAAACACTAAAGAATAAAATACAAAAGATTACAAAGTTAAAAAAGAGCAAAGGCAGAAAGGAAAAAACCGAAAAAAGGAACAAAGCGAACAGGAAAAAAAGAGGCCCAAAGGAACAAGTACATAAAATTTTAAAAAATAGGAACAAGGGCAGAAATGTAAACAATTAAAATGTGTAAGAATACAAGGCGAAAAGGGCCACAAAGGAAAACACAGAAAACGACAAAGACAAAATTTAGAAAAAAGAAAACAAGTAGAATCCATCAAAAAAGTACAAAGGCACAATGATTATAAAAAAACACAACGTTACAAACGAAAAACAATCACACGAATGAATCAATCAAAAAACAAAAATCAAAAGTCAAAGGAAAAAACAAAACACAAAATATAACAATACAAACAAATTAAAACAGGAAGAATGACTCAAATAAAAGCAATGAAAATGGAAAATATTTTAGAACAAACACAAAACCAAAGTCGCAAAATTGATAAACAAAAAGGGAACATTGACACAAAAAGGAGAAAGGAGTTAAACACAATGACACAAAAAAGACCAAAGACAAAATGGAAACAATGACATAAAAGATACAAAAAACACGAAAAACGTATTTAAAAACAAAGGCAAAAATGACAAAGACAAAAACAGGAACATTAACACAAAAATCAAGACAATACTATCACACCAATACCCGTGAAAAAAGTCCACATTCAACAAAGACAAAAAATGGAAACACAAAAAAGCCCAAAAACACAATTACACAAAACAGAAAAGAGACTAAGAAGGAAAAAGAAACCCAGAACACCGAAAAAATATAGAAAAAACGCAAGTAAGAACAAACACGCAAATAAGAACTAAAACACTAATAAGACATGTTACACAGATAAGAACAAAGTTACCAAGTACCACACACACTCAAAAAACAAAGACACAAATGAAAGAAAAAGAGTTACAAAAACAAAACAAGTACACCAAAGACTGACATTAAAATTAACACAATCCAAAATCGTACAAAGAAACACAATTCAAAGACAAAAAAAGACATTGACACAAAAGAAACAAAGACACGGAAATGAACAGACACAAAACAAGACGCACAAAAAGTAACAAAAAACTCAAAAAGAACAAAAACAGAAAAACAAACAAAAAGATGACAAAAATACTCAAAGACACAAACTGAATTAAATGAAAGCAAAGATATGAATAAGAAAGTTTACAAATAAGCACAAGGATAGAATGAATAGTACAAATCGGGAAAAGTACAAAAAATACAAAATAGATAAAACTGTGTTCCTGAAAAGAACATAAACAAAAAATAGGAGACAGAAGTAGAAATTAAAATGGACTAGAACAAAATACAAACAAAATTCGAAAGAAAAAAGAGAAAATAAAAACACAGAAGAGTATAAGAACCAAAAAGACACAAATAAGTTCTGAAACAACAAAGGGGCAAACACGCAAGGTAGAATCAAAGACGCTAAAAACGAAAAAAATACAAAATTAAAAAAAAATCAAACAATACAGACACAAATGAAAACTTTCCGGCGAGTGTTTTAGTGTACGTTTTCCTAACCCGAGTCACTACTTTATCCTCTCCGATTCATTCCCTTCGTTTCATATATTCATCCCCTTTGTTCAAGATTTGCTCAATTGCGTGCGATCAAATGCAGATGCGATCATTGCTTCGCATACTGCATATCTCTACTTTTTCTGCGGTCTTTTACGATTTCTTCCAAACTCATATTTTTAGCGGCAAACGCATGTCTTCCATTCTTCTACTTGTCCATGTCAAATCAGCCTCATTTATTCCATTCAATCCAATAGTTTTGCCTAGTTTTATTTTTTGTTTTATTTCTTCCTTCGGTATATGTTCAAATTGAATATCCTGCAACATCTCCGAATCACATCCATTTGATGCGGATATAACCGTTCCTATCTCCTATTTCTTTGTTTGTCTCAGAGCGCACATGTCAAAACGAAAATTTTTCACTTTGTTGAAATACTTCGTCAGCTTTTGCTGGAATGCCTTTCATGCAACAAGTTTCCAAATTCATAGTCTTGGTTCGTTTGCACAAACTACTTCTGGAAGCTTAGTTATACTCGCGAGGCTTGGCGTTTAGGGCGAGAATTCTTTTAAGATTTTGGGGTGATGGAAGTGTAACCCACCGCTAATATCGGATTCTAAAAGGCCAATTACCTCTTAGGCCAGAGGCGATTCAGGAGACCACGTTTTCGAGGGTTACTTTGTTTCTACTGCTGCATTTACCAGCTGAAAATGTGTTTTCATTCACTTGCAGGTGCGTTTGAAAATTTTCTTTGCTGTAAACCACTAAATATCTTTCATATCTTGCTCCGGGCCTTCGGTCCAAATAATAAATAAAAGTAATAACATAGTCACAATGATGAAAATGCACAAAATAGAACAGAGAAAAAACCGTAAATGAAAATATCCATCACGACCCCAAAGAGCAATGCAGATGCAAAATTTGTGACCTACAATGTCCCCGCTATCAGGTAGAGCAGTGCTCGAACAATCACAGAGTATGCAACCGACAAATGATACGAAAAGTGAAGTAAAGTAAGTTCAATGAGAAGTGAAATTAAGTATATAGTAAAATAATATAAAAAATGTGAAATCAATGAATATCTAATCAACGCACGTTATCGCGCTGTTCAGCTATTGTTATTACTATAATTCTCATATATTCTGGTTATCCAAAAAATGCAAAGATATTGAAGGAATCCTTTTCCGCCGAAAAGGCTCTGGGACAAATCGGCAAAAAATAAAAAATATATTAGATTTTTCTGTCGGGGCTTAGTTTTTGGCTGCTCTTTCATGAGTCAATGAAATGAGTTAATCACGTTGAGGGAACATCTTTTAAGCCGAATTAAGAACTTGCAAATAATGTATTTTTAATTTCGGCAACAGTAATAACGCAACAGAGAAAAATGCGAGAAATTAGTCAAGAAGAAGTTATCCACCTCGTTGCAATATTAATCACTTGTCAAATGTACGAATATGTTACTCAGAGAATAGCATAAAGCAGGGCCCACGGATTCAGAAGCTCAAGAAAAAATACCCAGACTACTTCTGTCCCATACGTGACACTTAGCTTTTTAATTTTTCAGACTAAGTAATTAATTAAGAGTTTACTGATGCAAAGGAGATAATAATGCAAAAGTGATTTTGGATAATTCATCCCTGATTAGTTGATATGGTCTCAAGGCTACATGTCATTGGCTGAAATTTCATGAGATTTCATTTCTGTTTAACAAATAATTAGTATCAAAAGATGTCTTTACCAATATTTTTTATAAATATAAAATAGTTTGTATTCTAATCCATACATTTCTATACCAATTATCCACTCCAAACAATACAGAACTGCAAACGATTATAGGTAATACATAAGGTCATGGAACTTGCCTTCAATGGTATATCGTTGTAGAGATAAATCTGTTGTTATGTAGAATTCTTTGAATTTAAACTAGTTTTTATAGTCGTATACATTCTTGAGCATTTTTTTAAGTTAGATTACCAAAAGGAATGAAAGATCCAGCTGAGTGATATTGTAATAAAAGTGGCTCCAACAAAATTAAGTAATACATTTTGAACAATGATTCTAAATAAAAATTGTTTATTATTAAATTTTAATTCCCTAATCGTACCATCTTGAACTACACAATGAAAAGTGTTTTTATAATTTGTTTCCTATGCCTTTATCCTAGGAATTTTTTGAAATGAACATTATTTCCTATTTAAAAATATATTCTGCAGAATACAAATTTTAAAAAAATGTATTCCAAATTTGATTTAAATAATATTTTTGAAAAGATTATTAAATTTTTAAAGAAATTTCTATTGTCTTAGTATCTGCATAAAATTTTTCCTTAAGTAGAGTTTTAAACAATATTTTTTTAAATTTTTGAAGTGGTGACATACATAGAAAAAGTAACTGGTTAATGTCTCAAATCCTCTTCTATTAAGTAAGAAAGTTTTATGTTATAGAAATGTTTAAAATATTGGCTTTTGATAACAGATTTCAAGTGTTAAAATTGAAAATGAATGTTCAGAGGCAACACTTTACAAAGACGTAGTGATATAAGAGCATTTAGGCACCCAAGAAAACACTCTTGCATGGCACTGTATAAAGCCCCCCAACAAATCATTCTGAGTAACTTATCAACAAATCATTCTGAGTAGAGAGGCAGTTCAAAAGAACTGAAATGTCCTTATTTCATTACATAAATAATATGTAAATAACACTAATATTATTTTATTATGTACAATCCATGTAACTCATTTCAAATATACCCATAAATTGATGGGAAACTAAGCAGCCTCTGGCTATGTGATAAGTGTTAATGATTTTGTTAGATTTCCAAGAAAACTGGAACAATTAAAAGGCAATGAAATAGTTCAATTTTCACTGAAAATGCAAATATTGGATTATGTTAATCCAATTTTTTTTTCTTATACTTGATATTATGATTATATTCTCATTCTCAGTGTGTCTCTGCTTACAAAACTTGTGATGAAAAAGAAAGAAAGAAAGAAAGAAGCTTCAATATTCATATGTGCCATTTCAGAACAACCAATTTTCACTGCTTCAGATCCATATTGTCCAGCACAGGCAACACACTCAACAGCAGCATTTTGTGCAGCTGGAAGTCACTAGTTAATTCAATTAGAGTAAAATTCTGGATTCAGACCAGAAGTTTAAAACGTGCTTGCAAGTGATAGTAATGCTAAGACTCATTCAGGCATTCAAATGCACTCTTGTGATATGTTCCATCATTTGCCATGAAATAATCCAATTTTCTGAGCCTTTCTGCAGGACTTACAAAGTATCCATTAGTCATGTAACAGTGGTCAATACCATAGTTCAGCTTTAAAAGACACAGAACCGCATATTAATATGAAAACTTTTAAAATAACAGTTTAATAGCATAATGTACTTTTAAAGGGTTGTATGTAGATCATCACAAGTGTATCGATTTTTCTAGGAAGTTCAAAGTATTCTCTTACCGCCTCTTTCTTATCCAAGCTGTGTCATTGAACCAAACATTTTCACTATTCCATTTTTTCTTCAAATTAAGTGTCATAAATCAAAAATATTTTTGAAAAAAATATTTTTACTAAATACCACCCCTTCTTAGAAATAGAATATCATTTTACTTTGTTCCACCACTAATCTTTTAAAATACACTAAATATAAACATTTGAACTAAATTTTCTACTTATAGATCCAGCAGTTTTAGAAAATGCTTTGAATTTTTTCCAAAATACTTTTGGAAAATATGTATTTTTCAAATTTGAGGTTAAAATTTTTCAATAAAATATTATGAAGGAACTATTTTTTAACTGTGAATGATTTTTATTTCAAATCATAAAATCACTGAAAATTTTAGTTGCAGAGTTCATTCATATTTTATGAATCATTGTTCAAATATCTTTATTTCATTTAGCTTTGAGGCACTTTTATGAATCTAGGTTAGAATGAGAAATCAGGAAACCACAGGAAAAATCCACAGAAAACAAATTCAGGTGACAAGTGACAAGACCCTGTCGAAGGTACATGATTGTCATGAAAAATAATATGTACTTTAACTGTTTGTGTAAATTGATGTAGGAAAGGTATCCAATTTTATTAATGATTGTTCACTTTTAATATTTGATTAGAACCATTGTTTAAAACTTTCAGTAATAAAAACAGAGACACAGTAAATTATTTTATTTAACAGTTGGTGCAATGTTTTGTGAACCAGGTACAGTAAAACTGTAACACAAAAAATAACCACAAAATTAACATTTTTTTAAATGATTTTTGAAAAGAAAAAAAATTACAATAATAACAGATGTAAGTACGATGTAGCACATACTTTCTGGCATTATTTCTAAATTCACAATTTTCAACAATTCAGAGTGTGCAACAAAAATGTGATCTGCATCATTCTTTCAAGTATTCCTTCCAGAGAAAAGATTTGAAGAAAAAAACATGAACAGTTTTTTAAAAATTGGTTTTTTTTTTTAATAATTTGCATTAACATCAAACAGAAAACTACTAATTTTTTCAAAAAATTATACATAACCCTTTCTAAAAACCTGATTTGTTAAAACAGATTTTGAATAAAGACAAATATCTCTAACATCAAATTTGTAATTTTGAAATGTTATGTTTTTGCAGTTTTTGAAAATACATGGTTCGCCGGAAATGAGACTAGCACAAATTTTTACATTCTTCTTTGATAAATATGAGGGGGGGGGGGAAATTGGAGCTGTTTTGGAGTTGTTTCAAAATTTGTACTGGTCATATTTTCAAATAGTTGTTCATGACTTTATTTCAACATGTCTTTAAAAAACAGGTTTCATTAAGGAAAAAAACCTATTTTTCAATATTGTAGTTGTAGGAAGATGCCGAAGAGAAAAATTCTGAACAGATGCAATTTTGCTCTGAAACATTAGATGTTTCAAGAAAATGAGACCTGCATCATTCTTTTAAATGCCTTTTACACTACCTGAGGAAAAAATTTAATTAAGGAATTCGGAGCCATTTTTGAGAAAAATTTCATAAAACTAATGTGGCTTCTTGGAAAGTATCCCCAAAAATTAAAATAACCATTTCGAACTCAATGAGACTCAATTTCTTTTAAACCATTCAGGGAATATCAATTTCGGAGAAAATCCGCTGAACACAGAATCCACCAAAAAGCCTAGCATTGACCAGAAAAGACAGACTTTTGCCGTCAATTTATTTCTCGGTATCAAAGCCACACAAACCATGTTGTTCTGACTGAAAAAATATGTTAAAGGAAGTATCTTACTCTACAAAGGACAAAATTTATCCACTTTTTCATTACCAGGGCCTGAGCATAATAGTTTCTGTGTCGAAAATTCTCACTCTCCATTCTCTGGTGCATGATTACAATACTTTCTCTTCTAGAGTAGTAAGCGCAAGAATGTAAAAAATGTTTACAAAACTGAAAAATATTGAGTTTTTTTTATTGTTCCTGAAGATGCAAAAGTACTTATTTGCAATTATTGAACCAACTGTTATAATAAAATAATTTAGTCTCTGTTTTTCTTACTGAAGGTTTTAAACAATATTTTTAATCGAATACTTTTAAAATAGTCTGTCTATAATAAAATCAAGTTATATTCTCAAACTAATATGCATATCGTGGACTATTGACTACAACTTCTTATATGAGTTAACATTTATTTTTTTAGTTGAAATCATTGAAAACGGAAGGAAATTTCTTTATTTTACATCGTAATACGAGCCCACCAGGTATATGAAAATAATTTTTCTGTCTTTCCAATGTAGTTATTAACCTTCAATTGCACTAAATGTTTAAAAAATGAAAATAAATATTTTTTTAAATTGCATATATCCCAAACATTATTTCACACTACATCTTGGACTGTTGCAAATTTAATTTCACGAACATGTTCATTCTGTTGTTGTGGGGTAGCAGCCTTTTGTTATGAAATATCCATTCAAATATGAAAAGAAGACTAAATTAAAGTGCTTTACTTTAGATAGTCCTAGTTACTTTAGATAGTTCAAGTCGACTCGGATAAATAATATTAATATTTCAATCACAATCTCATGTCACATACGTCGAGTGTTGCAGTTATAGACAATGGCGTTTGCTGAAAATATATTCCCACCCTTCAGTAAGTCATTTTTGACAAAAACCACCGATTCATATATTAAGAGACAAGGTAACGGTAAAATAACTAGATTAATAAAGATTATGCCATATCTCAGGTGGGAATGAACATTCGCGAAATATACACAAGTGTGTCGGCTGACTGAAGTTGATAGAATTCTGAAAGCGTAGAATAAAGAAATTAATTTAGTGTTCAATTAATTTAAATGGACGTTCCGTTTAAGGTTTGACTGAATTGAAAGACCTAAAAATGTTGTTACCTTAACATCAGTCAATGGCACGCCGCTCATTTTCAGTGAAGTGTCGAGCTGTTTATTTGAAAAGGAGAACTGCATTGAAATAGTTTTCTTTTCATTTACTATTAATTTGTTATTACGTAACCAATTTAAAATATCTGATACTGTACTGTTTACGGTTTCTTTATTGCAAAGAATAGTCGTATAGAATAGTCGTAAAGAAGAATCAGAAAGGTGTGTGCACAATGTTCCAGTATTCCAGTAAAGTATTTTTAGGCTCTGAGATCGTTGTTTAAGGTACGAACATAACCAATCTAGAGCAACACCACGAATTCCATACGAAGGTAATTTTGAGAGTAAAATGTTATGATCAATGACGTCAAAAGCTTTTGAAAGATCTAAAAATATTCCAATTGGTGCTTCGTTTTGATCCATGGACGAGGGGACATCTTTAAGAAAAGAAAATATGTCTGTTTCCGTAGATTTTGATTTTCGAAACTCATTTTAGCAATCTGAAAACGCGTCCGTTTTTACTAAGAAATGTGTTCATTCGTGCGTAAAAAAAAGTATCTCTAATATTTTTTGGAAAAGAAAAGAAAAAAAAGACGACAAAAGAGAAATTGGCCGATAATTTTTAATTTCGTTTTTGTTGACTTTTTTCAAAAGAGGTTTAATCTTTGCTGTTTTAAAAATATCTGGAAAAATTCCTGTGCATAAGGATACATTAAATATGTGAGTTAACGGGTATATAATGGCGGGCGCGCAAACCTTTACCAAACAATCCGGAAATTCATCTAAACTGGCTGAATATTTATTTTTTTGTCTACCGATTATTTTGAGAATTTCATAGGAAGAAGTTTCGGAAATAAACAAATTAAATAAGGAATTCTAGACGTCAGGTTTATGCAGTTTAAATTCATATGAACAGATAAAAGTAGTGACAGATGTGTTGGAGGCTTCTCGCGATACAGAATTCCAGGAGATTTGGCGTAAAAGTGTTCAAGCTGTAGTCCAACTTCAAGTTCCGCATCAGCGAAAAGTTCCTAAACGTCTTAATCCAGGATCAGACGAATACGGCAAATTATCACTTGTAAAATTTTTCAGAAAATCATATTCTCAAGTTTTAGATCAATTTCAATAATAGTCGATTTGATAACAAATCAGCACATTTTTTTAATACAACGATTCGCTCTGGGAGAGTCCGCTGAGGTCGATAAAATTTTACAGCTTTCTGAAAAAAATTGCTGAGCGACTGGGACATGTTTCTGAAACTTTTGAAGAGACAAAGTAAATCGGCAAAAAACTTGGAGAAGTCGAAAATTTTGTGCAAAAGTGTTAATAGACAAGAGGACTTATCTCAGAATTTGTCAGTTTTGTTCCCCTTCTGGTGACGTTTTGTGGATCGCCCTGTTCAAATGAAAGAAGTTTCCCGGTATTGTGTATATGTGATCATCGACATTGCAAGAACGGTTCAACAGAATTTCGATTTTACATGTTTACAGCGACATGGCCGACAAAATCAATTTGCAAAAATTGTTAAATGAGTTTATACGTTATCAAAAGAGGCAAAGCGCAGCGCTGTTTTATCATTGCAAAAATGAACTCAACTAAGGTAACATGACATACATAACTCAACTGAAGTTACACATTGTGATGACAAATAAATAAGATAACGATTTGATGACAAATTGATGATAAACATGACAATTTGAAAAATGTTATGTTTTATATTGTCCCTTCCAAATTAATTTTTGTTAGGTGATGGAGAGTGAGAGGGAAGTGGGGGAACCCGACCTAGGTCAACTGTCACTCGGACTTAAAACTAACCGCCTCCTCTAATCGTAGGGTTTTTTTTGTCCAATGACAGAAACTATGACCTATGTCAGAAATCATCCAGCATGTTAAAATGTTACGCTCAACATGTTAAGCAGTGAAGACGTGACAAATATACATTTAACATGCATTCATTAAATGTGTTGATAAATATTAAGTAATAGACGCGACTGACGGGAACAATGCTGCGTGATAAGGCTAATGTTCCCAGCGCTGTGCAGAAATCAAAAACTTGCCCACACCGGTTAATCACCGTTTAACTGTTTAAAATAATATTAATTTTACGAACTTGCTCTTCAGAAAATGTGTTCCACCGACTATCTGACTTCCTTGAAGTGTTTATAATTTTTCTAAATGTACCTCATTAGGCAAGCACACATTTAGGTTTGTGTATATAGATACTATATAAAAAGTCAAAAATAATGAATTGCATCTTTTAACTATCTTCTTGAACGCTTTCAGAAACGTATTAATTTCAGGAATCATGAAACTAAGATATACTTATCTTCAGAAAACGGCAGACATTTTGTGAAGAGCAAATCTTTGGTTCAGAAAAAAGTGTCACATAGCATATTGTCTCTCCTGCTTTGTGTTATATTGAATTTCTTTCAATTAATATGGTCAGTGTCTTGTTTCACTTACGTCATTTGCACTTGGTGGTGCACAACTATCAAAGAGAAAATTAAGAAAATTGACAATAAAAAGACAAACACCCTTATATATTTTTGACCTCCAAAGGTAATTCATAAAAAGTCTCTATTTCACAAACAATGTTTCGCGTGTGGGTTTCACACATTATCTCAGGTGTGTACATGAATTAATTATTGGACATGTTTTCATCTGAAAGTAAAAATTACAAGAAGATATTGAATGCAAATTTTCACACCAGTGGTAACAAAAAACAGTGAATGAAAATCATTAAAATTCGAGTTTAAGGGGAAAATGTAAGTAATAAGTACAAATATAAATTAGATGGAGGAAACTTATCAAAATATTTTTTAAATAAGCATATATATTATTGTAAAACACAAAAATGTTTTCAATCATAATTTCATAATCTATAACAAAAAAAAGTAACCTATGACAGGAGCAATCATCCTCACTGTATGGAGAGGCAAGTCTGGCAGAAAGGCTAACTCAAAAAATAGACATTAATTTTTTGAATATATAATGAAAGCTAGTAAAAAAATAGAGGTGGAATAGAGAAAAAACAGATCTAAACATACATAAACCAATAGAATTGTAAAAGCAGAAACAGAAACAAACATGAAATTTATATTTTTTTAAATTTTTTTAATTTAATTTAGAAAGAACACTGTCATACATGTTTGTAAAAATATTTGATTCTAACATGGGAATAATGGTCTCATGTGTTTTTATATGTAATGTTTTCGAGATGAACTTCGAAATTTTTTTGGATTTGTTATCCAAAATGGTAGGGCTGTAAAAATTAAACAAATGGAAGAAATCAAGGCAATATCGAGAAATAGAGTTCTATTTGTGCCAGTCTCCTTAATGTTTTAACAAGTTCTTTAATCCTTTGCTTGAAAGCATGTTTTGTTTGTTTCACTTAAGAATGAGAATAATCACGACATTTTATGCAATAGATTATATTTTGTTTTCTAGTTAAAGGGATTTTTGAAGTTTTCAATCAGATTTTGTTTGAGTGGCAACTTATTCCTAATTTTGATGTAAATTTTTTTTATCAGAAATTCTTTCACAATGGTAATTATTAATTTTGGGGCAAAAGGTGAGGTAATTATGTAACTGACTGGGAGAAGTTTCACTTGACAAATATAAGGCCGGATTACCAGTTGTGACACATTGTTAGACACAGTTGACACAGTTGTTAGACACATGACAGCTCACAAAACAGATGTTTCCTACCAGTGAGAACGTTGTCGAACGTAAGTCGCACGGATGAGTCGCGGGTCAAGAGTGATGCCAGACTTGGCTGGCCCAGTCGTGTGACACTCACAAGGCCACGTCCGGTCCGGTTCGTATTTAAATTCCGTACAGTAGCCAATCAGAGTTCAGAGCTACGTCATATACATCTGTATAACACTGACACGCTCTAGCGGTGAATCGGTGAGCTACTCATTTTGAAATTCCTCTGTGTTCGAACCGGATGATTCCAGACTGGCTAAGGGTATCACGGACTGGATGGTGTTGGACGAAGAAACTTTTGAGTGACCACCGATACATAGGGTATGCCGTAGTGTCAGAGGGACCACAATAAGGTAAGGCGAGATACAAAAGAGGGACATCTTGGTATACCAAAAAACTTAATGAGAGGAAGGCAAGACGCCTTTTGGAAAAATCCAGGTTACTGTCAAGTATGGGTTGGACAAATAAAGCGGAAACATTCGAAAATGTGGTAAAGACGACGGAGGAAATAGTGGTAGCACTGTGTGACACGTCTATGCCTAGAAGCAGTGGCCCCAGGAATAAACAAATGTACTGGTGGACCTGGGAAATAGCAAAAGCACATGTGAGCTGCATCAAGGCTAGAAGAAAGGCGACAAGAGCCAGGACCGACCTATACCTTAGAGAGCAATATAAAGCGCAGCGTAAGCGACTTAAAAAAGAAATTAAAAGGAGCAAAAGTGGAAGTTGGAAGGTACTCCTAAGGCAGGTTGATAATGAACCTTGGGGTATGGTGTATAAGATAGTGACTAAGAAGTTTCGGATGGATTCCAAAATATCTTACCTGAATGACCCACAGTGGATGAAGAGAGCTATTAGAGATCTCTTTCCCACAAGAGATCGCTGGGTGAGGCAAAGACAGAATGATTGTATGTTCAACGATGTTGATTATTTTACGACAGACGAATTGCGGAGAGCAGTGAAGAATATGAAAACCGGGAAGGCACCAGGCTTGGATGGGATCCCCCACCGAAATATTAAAATTAGCGATACAAGTACATCCAGAATGTCTTCTGGCAGTCTGTAATAGATGTCTTAAGGATGGTAAATTTTACAAGAAATAGAAACAAAAGCTCATACTCCTCTGGATGGGCAAGAAACCGCGACTTCTTCAGATAGCAGTAGGAAAAACTGAAGCTGTGTTAATTACCGATCGGAGGGCTTTTCGCTTTCCCGATATCCGACTGGGAGAAGAGAGAATAAACTGGAAGCATCAAATAACATATCTAGGGGTTGAGATAGACAGTAGAATTACGTTTGGGCCACACATAAGTGTGATAGCTGAAAAGGCAGCGAGGACAGGATCCAACTTAGCAAGAATACTACCGAATGTAGGTAGATCACGAGAAACCATGGGAAGGTGAATATCTGGAGTAGTTCATTCACAATTGTTGTATGCAGCACCAGTTTGGGAGAGTTCATTGGGAAAACAGGTTATGAGAAATAAGTATGCTCAAGTGCAAAGACGAATGGCCCTGAGGGTGGTGGCTGCCTACCGCACGGTGTCTACTTGCGCAGTGCTAGTATTGGCCAGTATTCCGCCCATCGATCTGATAGCTATTGAAATGAAGGACGTTCTCCGCCTTACAGGAAGCTCGACAAATAAACAGCCATCTCCCTCCCAAGGAAATAGAGGCTATTAAGAGTGTTGCTAGGAAACTACTTTTTGAAGAGTGGCAAAGAAGGTGGAATGTGGACGCTAAAAGGTAGATATCGGATAATTAATAACATCGAGAGATGGGTCGGTCGAAAGTGTGCGGAGGTGAATTATTGTGTATTCCAGGCTTTTACGGGACACGGTAGCTTTGGTAAATACCTTTACGATTACAAGATTAAAGAAAGTCCGACATGTAACTTATGTCGAGAAGATGTTGATGATGCAGAGCATACACTGTTTCAGTTCAAGGCATGGGATGCGGAGAGGGAGATTTGTAACGTTAATCTTCAACAAGTGATAACGCCAGAAAACATGGTGGACATGATATTGAGTTCGGAGGAGAAGTGGACTATAATAGAGAACTACTTAGTTAACATCATGAAGGAAAAGGAGCGGAGGAGTTAAAGCACTAGCTTCCAGTCAATCTTCCACGCGAAGTAATGTCTAGTGACGGTTTCCGCGTGGGAGAAATCACGACTTAGGAGATGAAGGTTTAGGGTTTTAGTCGGTAAACCAAGATTGGGAGTCCGACAGAACTGGATTGACCGGTCTCCATAAAGGATTTCCCCCTTCTAAAAAAACAAAACAAAAAACGGATGATTACCGTTGGATTTCTTCGACGACGAACGGCGTTGCGTTCACGTGCTCTTTGCGGTGATTTACCAGCCAGTGAATTCGAGAAATTTTGTGATTTGCTGCTACGTTTGAAGTCTGAAGCGTGCATTATGGCTTCGAGAAGGTGCTGGGTGCCCAATTGCAAAAATGCAAAAGCGAAATTACCCATTATAACGTCTATTTGGTTTCCCAAGATACCTGAAATAGTGAGTTACATTTTTTATCATTCATTGTTATGCAAGTAGTTTATCGATGAATACTATTTCTTTATTATACTTTTGTTGAATGGTGCCTGTGATATTAATATTTGTTTTAGATGTAGAACCATGGCTTAAAGCTAATGGGAACCCTGCTCTCCCCAAATGCACATGGAAGCATCTCACAAGCAGTAAATATGCATGGAATATTTTCTAGAACAGCATTATAACTGCCACTCGAAGGACGAGGGATTACGCTGTTCCAGTAAAATTTCGGAATCACGAAATCCCCTTTGCGAAGAAGCATTTCAGAATTTCAGTGCAAGCGTTCCAGTTCTTAATGTTCTTCGATGTGCAAAGGAAGTAAGTTCTTAATGTTCTTCGATGTGCATTCAGGAATTTCAATAGTGTGTCGTAAAGTGATTCTCTAATGTTCATTTTCAATTTCAGATATCCAGATAAGATTAGCCTGGGTAATCATCATTTGTGGTTACAATAACTAATGTCAGTAAATGGTACATTGCAGCAAGTGTGCCTGGTTCATTTGCTGCCAGTATTCATGGTGTTTGCCTTGAGAATGCATTCAAATAATTCAATTGTAAATTGTAGAATTTTTTTTTAAATGTTCATATTCATTTGCAGACCTCTTGTTTGAACTAACTGAGGTGACACCCACAATAGCAATGGGTGTAACTTGCAAGACTTATTTTTTCTTACATTTATACTTTATCTGTCCCTGTTGACATGTTAACAAGACAGGTTTGTTTGAGATTATAAATGTGCATACAATTTTGTTTTTGTGTTTCTAATTTTAATTACCAAATAGTTTGATGGGAGACTTGTGTGTGTGAAATGCAAATAGAAGCATGCTATTGAAAGCATAATGTATTGGTAATAATTTGTTGTTGATTAATACAGGTTCTTGGGCCGTTTAGTATGCTTCTACATTATGTGCGGCAGATGCATATGCAAGCCTTGTAAACGGTAAGTATTCGCTATAATTTTTAAGAGACTCAATTATCACTTTGTTGCATATTTTGAAGGCGGGGAAAATTTCATATTTGTCTCCATTTTCAGATTTTTTAAACCCATGTGAAGTGTCACTTTAAGTTCTTATGGATGTTTTTCATAGTAAGTTTTTTCTTTGAATATACAGTTATTGGTATCAATTATGTGTAAATTATAGAAAATAAAAAACAATTTTTTTTTGTGGTTGATTGCAGATCCTTGTACCACTGAATAGGTGACCTAAGCCATTCTGGAAGATGAATCTGTGGCTTCGGTGTATGGTAAGTGCAAGATATTCCTAATCTTTCTAATTCCGTAATTCTAAACTACAGATTAGAAGAAACATTTTCTTTTTGATGTAGATTTGCTTTCGGAATATTCATTTGACGACGTAGTATCTTTCTGAACAACATTTTTTGCTTTCCAGATCCTCTTCCAGAGATGGCTTCTGAAGCATTCACAATTGACCCTAAATGACTGTAAGTGTTTGGTTCCTGGTGCAATCAAATATTTGACCCAGACAATCCAATTTCAGAATTAAATTGTGGTGCATAAGCGTTGTTGGACCTGTTACATTCCACTCTTTGTAAATCATTATTTTAAAAATGAATGTAGTTTCACAGTGGATCCCACCTTTGAACAGTCAGGCCCCTAACTGTGCATGTGTAAGTTAGGCATGGATAAATAAACTAATTTTGTCATATATTAATTGATTAACAAAAACACTTTTATGCTGCAACTAGTAAAAGCAAATCTTTCAAGGCATGCATAGCATGCTAAAAGTTCAAGTTTTAGCACTAGTGCTTAAAGTGGGACAATGCTCAGATGTTGACATAATAACTTGAAAGCAACAAATAAAATAAAATATTTTCGTGTGACCTAATCAGGTACTACTGAACTTAATGTAACATAGTTCATAATTAACACATTCCCTGTCCTTATGAAAACATCAAAATATATCTGCAGGTCCGAACGACTTTATTATAATAATTTTATTGTTGTTTTCTCAAAAATTTTAATATTTTTCTACACCTCCAGGTGTATTTCAAAATTCTGTTACCGTCCTAGCAAGTCCAATTCAAAATCTGTGCAGCTAAGGTAGGTTCCATGAAAATATTGCCTTAGAAGTTGTAAACGTTTGTGGCTTATGTATGGTTCACAGACATTAAAAACCATTGGGTGTTATGTTTTTTGAACCATGTATGACTCATTGGGCAGTGTATGTGTTAAGTGATTTGTATTCTTGGATTAAAATAAAATGAAAGGCAGTAATACTGTTTAAAAACACATGGTGAAAGTGATTTTATATTGCTCATAGGATTGGGGTACCTGATATATTCGTCTTCTGATGTTACCTTTCCAACCGGTGAAAGTAAGGTTTCCCTTTCGACACCACATATGAAGACTTATTCTCTCCAACGTAACACAAACACTCTACAATCGCTAAAAATCAGAAGACTTCAAGAAACGCAATTGTTCGGCAGAAACTTAACTAGCTAACTTAGCACTTTGACAGCTACCCCGTCGTACACGAAAAATCGAAATAAAACTCGAAATTACCGCTACGCAACTTTCGCTTCAACATAAAGAATAGTTATGGCACTCCGCCCGATACGTTTTATGCCGTAATGAAGATAGTAACCAATCACGAAGCATTAAAATGATGCGCGCGTGTGGCAGCTTCACCGACGAAACAGCTCCAACAGCTTGCTTATTATAATTACTTATGTATCATGTTATGAATAATGTTATCATTGTGTTCCAAAAGTTTTCCCCTCAAAATCTTATACTCCCCGTCCACCGTGAATTTTCCCCTCGCCTGAGCGATGCGAAGTTTAAACAAATTCCATAAGTTGTACCGCGTTCTCTACTTCAGCCGAATAAGTTCCTAATTGCAGTTATAGTTTGAAAAGACACACTTTTACCCAAGAATTTTCATATCAGTTATTTAAGTAAAGACCTACTAATGTGCTTAC
This sequence comes from Gryllus bimaculatus, assembly GCA_017312745.1. Taxonomy (NCBI): domain Eukaryota; kingdom Metazoa; phylum Arthropoda; class Insecta; order Orthoptera; family Gryllidae; genus Gryllus; species Gryllus bimaculatus. The sequence goes on from BOPP01000055.1 coordinate 2,606,024, forward strand.
AGTTATTAGCTAAAACATCTGAATCACAGTGTGTTTCATCCGGTCCTAAATTGTTGTTCATGATGAAATTGGTTCTGAAAGGTGTGTGACGTGTCAGCAGCCCTAACTGTTGATGGAGTGAAAAAGAACTGTTCACAGTGGAAGTGAATGTACTTACGCTTTTTAGTTGAACTTATTATAACTCTTGTACATTTCTTCCATATAATACTGCTTTAATGACTAAATAATAAAGCATAGATGTAAGGATGGTTATAGATGTGCTTTTACACAATAATCACCATTTCCAACATTCATTCTCACCTCTACTTTGCCCTGGTAGAAAAATGTTCTCTTAAATTTCTCTTCTAGCTTGATAGTCCCATCAAAACTTCCTAATATTGTAAACACTAACATCATTCAGTAAGTGCATTGATTTAAATTTACTGACAAAATTGATACAGTAGAGTGATAAAGGAGATATTGTCCTGTTACTGACAGCATTTATATGTTAAAAAATAAAATAAAATTGAAAATATATTTTTGAGTACTTCACTTGATATTCCTTATTTTTTCCTTAAATATAGTATAGAGTAGCCTTTGTAATAAATTAACCATCTTTTTTAACAATAATATTAATACCAATCTGTCTAATTACGAATGAATTCTGTAATTACGAAGCAGGTGACATTTACATCACTGGTCAGCAACTTTATTGAAGATTGTTGTAACCCTTACAAAAATTAACAAACAATTTCAACTGCAAGAGAGAGCATATGGGAGTTAACTTTGTTCATATTTGATTTTCATTGTAAAAGTTTCAACAACTACAATTTCCAACATCATGAGATTCTTTGAAGTTGTGAAAAACCAATACAAAATTTCTCTCTCTCTTTTAACCTCCTCTTGATTTTTCATGTTTTTCAAACCCATTGTCAAGTTTTGATTCCTTTTGTTCTTCTTCCTGGATCCATCAAAATGAAATGGCAGAAATAAGTTTGTGGATTTTAGATGAAGATGAGAATGTCTTTCTCATTCTCCTGAGATTTCAACAAGTCTCATTTATATCTTTCTTGGACAATGTTTTAATTAAAAACGTTCTTCTTGTAAATTATCATCTTCTAGTAATTTATCTTAATATTTATTTTATGAGTTGATGACCAATACTCTTGTTGTACTGCAACATAGCTGTTCTTACCACAGTACTTCAATAAATAGGTAACTCTTTTGAATAATAAAATCTTGTGTGGCCAAAACTGATCTACAGTGAAGATCACACAAAGAGTGTCAAATTTATAGTAACAGTCTGCAGTCTCCTGGACCTCCCTGGTGTTACAGGATAATGAGACAAACGTTGGTGCAAGCTTAAGGCTTTGGGTATCATTTAATCATTCACAATTAAAGGATATTTCTTTTCCTTCTAAAAAATTACTACAATGTGTAAAATTGGCACATTTCTTATCCAAAGAAAGGTAAAATATACAAAATAATTCTTCTCATCAAAAAATTGATTAAAACCATTTGCTTCAAAATGTGAAGTGAAATTTAAAAAGTGAAACTATATAAAGAACATTTTGCACTTTCATAATTGATCTAGGACCTGCTGTGAATCTGCCATTGAGCACTGATTTGTAACACAGTTCATTAAATGTTAAGGAAACATCATTTAAATATTGTTTACTCATCAGTTCAGTTCAACATATCAATAAACCATCACTTCAACTACATGTTTGCAAAATTATAAATATTCTAATTAGTATAATATATTTGTAAAATAGATATATACAAATATAGTTATAGTTATTAATTAAATTAAAATTTTAAAACTTACAAGGCAGTAAAATATAAAAATGGAAGCCTTATTAAAAATAATTTTTTCTTCTCTTCCTATCCTTTCACATTGCACATATCCTCAACACTGCCGGTTTCTCCTGCAAGTAAAGCCTCTAATAACTATAAAATTAAGATTTTTCGTTCTAAAGTGCCAGTTTTTGGAGTGTGAATGAGCCATTTTCTCCAGAGGGAAATACACAAACAAAAGACAAACAAAAAGAGGTAGGAGATGATCATCATCACTGTCATTTTGCACCCTGGTTGTACTACAAAGTTGAACTTCTTAAGGTGGCTTTTGGTGCGTCTTCAAGAATGCGAACAATTGCCCCTTTATTGTTATTTATTGTTTAGGTTGCTCTTTTCTGCATCCAGCTACGGCACATCAACCTGTTTGCCTTTATATGAATAATGGAATGCAAATATATTTTTTGACAAACCAAAGTTAGATTAAATTTTCATGCTTCATTTCAGCTATACCTTAAAATGAAAAGTATTACAAACATTTTTCTGCATGTATCACATAATTTTTTTTAAGTGATCTCTGTAAGGAAATGGATATCTCAATATTTGCATCTACTTGTTTTATCTTTTATTTAGTTTTACTGTCTTTTATCACTATTATATTTAATTAATATCTCTTTGCAAGCAATATTAGTGTTGGAATAGTTCTTTATTCTTCTGTTGTTTACTGTCTCCAGAGAGTCTAATTATCAATATTCATTTTTTGTACTATCATTAATAACAAGCAGGAAAAGGTGCAGACTTTGGAAACTATACTAGTGAGTGGTGGATATCACTTATTGGATTCAATCTCTGTGAACAGTAGTGTTTTTGAGATGTGCTTATGACGAGGTTGGCTTCCCATTCAATAATGTATCAATTCTCATCTCATCCGTAATCATTCACCTTTCATTATCATCATTCATCCTCATGGCCACTCCTCCCACCACCACTGTGCTCATTAGTTCAGGAAAGGGAAGGGCAGACAGATATAAGCCTCCTCCCGTATTCATACTTAGGGGCTGATCATTAGGATACTTCATGAGCACAGGTCTAAAAGGAAAGTGATATTTCATCTAAAGGAACTGCACAGATTTAGCAACAACCTTTAGTTAAATTTTTCTTGCTAATTTATTCATCACTTTTCATTTAATATTTTCTCTTGTGTGATTTTATTGACATCTTAGCATTTTGGAAAGTGAGAGAAACAGGCCTTTTTCATCTGTCACTCAAAGAGCACATTTTTCATTTTATTATAGATTTTTTGCAGGGAAAAGGTTCACAATTTTAATTTAAACCTTGCATCTTAAAAAAAATATAATAATAATAAAAAAAAGCAATTTGTCATAAATGGAAACAATTTAATCAGAAAAATTAAAATATTTTGTGCAGAATTACTGTGATTCTGCTCACGAGTTAAAACAAAACAATTATTGATAAATGGAAAGGTAAAGTCTAGAGGCAACAGGAAAGTAAAGGCAATAAAACTGTTTCTTTGACATTCAATATATAAATTTATTTCCTATAGATATATTAAAAGGCACAACATGTGAATTAATATTATAAATTCCTCTTAGTTACTTCATAATTTTTTCTTGGGTTGTATGTTGGAATAAAGTATGATGAGCTGATGAATTTCAATCTTCTGAGAAGATTTTATAATTATTGATTAGGTATTGAAAAATAACATTATCTTCAATGTATTGTTAGCAGTACTGTATTTTCTTCTGCTTCTTCTTCACATTCATATTTATAATATGATATGAATTCACAACTTTATACACACACACTCACACTCACACTAGTTAATTTTGTTCATGAAAAGAAGTAATATTCTTGTAGCTTTTTCTTCTATTCACTGGGAAGCCACTCTTCCACATTCACTTAATTTATCATTCCAAACAGAAGAGCACAAGAACCTTGGAATTCATTTCTGTACACATTTCATTCAAGTTCACAAGTTTTTCTTTGAATTTCAATTTAGGCTCCTAACGAAGATAACTTAAACTCTTAAGAAAGCATTTGAGAATTATTGTTGAATCCATGGCAAATACACATTTTAATAAAGTAATAATAAATAAAAACTTGAAATATTTCATGTTTTGATATTGACATATTTGTTGATTAAATTTTTATGTTTAATAGTTCTTGATGAACGATGGCAGCATTTTCACATTTGATGTCATGAAGTGCAGATATTTTCATATCCAAGCGTAATAATTTCCTGATTCATTTGTCAGTAAACAAGTAGCATTACTTCTTCGTATGGAAATTTATTGAAAGTAGAATTGCGAAATTTTCTTCTATTTTGTTGCAAAGATGTATTCAATATCATGAAATATATCTCATGAGTTTTGAAATAGAATAAAACTTGGATGTATAAGGGTACGTAACAATTTGTTACATATTGTTGTAGTATGTCAAAACATCAGAATTGTCAAATATATAGCTCATGAATAATGTTTTGTAAGTGCACCAGTTTCACGATGAATATCCATGAAAACTCAGTTGAATGATGATACAAACATTGAGGAAACAAGTGAAAAATATTTTAATAATCATTTTTTAAGAATACATTCTCAAATTTCTCACACACGAGTATTCAGCTTTCTACCTGAAATTCATTGAATCTCATACATCGGAGTATGTAATTATACTCTACATCTTTTGAAGACAAGGAACGAAGAGAACATTAACCAATATACTATATTAATCTTGTGAAAAGAAGTGAAAAGTGAATGTTAAAAACAATGCTTTCTAGCTTCTTGTGGATAATGTAGCTACGCAGAAAGATTTTTGTTTATTTCTTGAAAATCCATTCAGTGATACTATAATTTCCATTTCACAATAGCCCAAACACTGAAATAATATAATTGTCATTAAAATTAATGTTCTTGTGTTGTGGAGATATCCTGGAAAAATATGCTGATGATTGAACGGAAATGAATTTAATTCACCATTGCCTTAATGAGTTAATACTCATAATTACAAAATTATGTAATACAAATAAAGTATTTAACAATTCCTTTCTGTAAGTAGTGTGCAGATATTGATGGTTCATCTTCATGGTTATCTTTCATCTTCAAGCTTATTGATAGTGTGATTATTTCATATTTCAACCGATCATTCTTTTCAACACTCTTCTACACAATCACCTTGAGTAAAAAAAAAAAATTGTGAACTGCAAATATTATAAAATTTTTTTAAAAAGAGAAAGAACACCATCTTTATTTCCTTGTCTTTATGGCATAATTTGTAATCACATTTGTTTGTTGAGAACTAAGCAGTAAATATTTGACATTTTTGTTAAAATTTCTTAATTTGCACAAATTAATTTCTATCAAGTAATTTATTGGAAGAAATAAAATTTTTATCAGACAACTGCTATTTAGTACATTTTAGATTTCTTAGCAAGTGGTAAAACTGGCAATAAATAAATCCAACATTTCATTATTCAACACACTTTTTTCCATATTTTCGTGGAATTGATCTCTTTCAAATAGGTAGATTTTGAAAGTGAGAAGTAATCAAGTTATTAAATATTTTTACTAATTTTTACCAATAAAAGTATATCCTAAATGCAAAAGACCAAGTTAATAAATAATGTAATTAGTAGATTACTAATTTTTGATGTTGCACAATTTGTTTTCCTCACTCCAAGACCCATTTGGGTTAACAATATCTTCTTAAAATTCTTTGGTATCCTTGACTTTCAGTTTAATTGTGAAATATCATAAACTGTTTCCATTATAGAATATAATTATATCCAATTCAGTTAATATCATATTTATTATTTTCTCCAAATTTTACCAATATTTTAGAGATTTCAATATACACATTTCCATTTTTTAAACATGTATTGTGTAATTCCATTCTTTTCATATTTTATTTTTCATCTCTGGGATCTATCACGAAGCACAATGGTTGCATTTTTTTACATTTTTGATCATAGAAAATGTCATAACATAAAGTTTTTTTCTTACAGGGAACTTCGCATTATAGTTTTGCATTACTGAATAGGTTCTCTGGTTCAAATAAATTTAAGTATTTTCTTTTACATATGTAAATTTTAATGTTGATATCAAATTAAACTTGTTTGATTTTGTGGCAACTTAATGATGGTATCTTGACCCACATTCTTTCTTCGTTTCTTCATGTAAAATTAGAACTTTTCATCATTTCTAATTTTGAAATAATTATCTTTATAAAGTATGTATGCAACATATACAACTTGTGTACATTATATTACCAGCTATTGATTGACAGTTCGTTGTGAAATGGATGTACTTTCCATATTACTGATAGAAGTGAACAATATATTTAAGCCCTCTTTACAGAGATGATTAACTCTACTTGATGTTTATGAACACTGTCAAGTTGTACATTTGAGAGTCAAACTGGACATTCAATTATATTTTGACAATATGATTAGGGTTTGACCTACAAAAAGAGTAAAAGATTTTTGGTGTATAATTAATTTTATATATTTGCCTTAATTTCCAGAGTTTCTTCCATATTTCTTACATTAATTTACATAATACATTTAAAATGAATTACATAATATACGCAAATGAAATAAGATCATTTATGAATAATCTGATATTGTTTGACATGTCAAGATAAATATGAGTAACGCATGTAAATATTTCCAGTTACATATTTTTTCCACAAAGTCCAGTAGACACAAGTTTCTTTCTTGACACTGAAGTTCCTTCAAACAGATACAGCAAAATTTGTTTTCACTTTCCTTCACAATACTTCGTTTTAGAACTTCTCCCCTATGCCAAGAAACTTTCAGCTGACATTGCAGATGAATCAACCTTGTAGCACACACAATATGCACTTGTGATCACCTTAAACTCACAGTTAATGGAGATTTATTTGGAATTATTTTCTTCTTCTTCTTATATTATTTTTCTTAATACACACATTGAAGAAGTACAGTCATCCATTTAACATCAAAATCTCTATGCATAAAATAAGTGCTATGTTATTTTCACAATGTTGTAGATCAATATTTCATCTACTAATTGTTCTTTATAGTCTCTGGTCTGACGATCAGTTAAAATGTCTCAATCGGCCGTCCAGGTAATAAAAATATATTGCCAAATTTATTTTTCTGAATTGAGCTTAACCAATGTAAATTCTTTGTTTGTTTTCATTGTCTAAAATGCACTGCACATAACACTAAACACTGTCCTTACAGTCACAAGTTAGTCAGTGCACACATATGTCCTTGCTTATTTGAGAGGTACATGTAAGACCAATATACACTTACTCAACACATAAATACATCACAAATAACGTTTCCATTTCATATTATATTGTACTGAATAGTTGTACATTTTGGAATGTACAATGTAAAATGAATGCAATTTGTAAAACAGATTCATATATCAATGTTTGAGGATTTTCCTATAAATTTAGTCAGAATTAATGAGGCTTAGGGAAGGATATTTGAAACACACAAAAATTTTACAATTTTGTCACATCAATCTTTGTCCCAAGATTGTCAGCACATTAACTTAATTATACAGTACCATAAAGCTACCATTAAAAAAGGCCAATAAACACTGCAGCTGACTCTGAATTCTATAATAATGTTATTCCAGACAAATGCTTTATGCACTAATCTTGATATATGTTCATTACAGTATTTCACAATAATATAGTTATAGCATCAAAGATTCATGGACTGCACTGACCATTTATTTGGAAGCTGTGGAGCTAAAAGATTATAAATCTAGATTATGTGAAACAAGTTCCAAAGGAAAACATGATTGGGAATAGACAGATTCAAAATACAATTCATCTAAGTAGGATGAAGATATGTGCATTATATACTCAACAGTTTTAGAAGTTAAATGTCCAATGGTCTTAATTGTTTATACAATGAATACACCATGTTGTCATTGCTGTTTACAAATATATAATCAGGAAATAGAATGTTTTCATCACAGAAGTACTTTTTCATGGCCATCAAATGGACACTAATTTAACCACAAACACACTCATGATACTTTGACACTGGGTAAAATCTAATTTTATTTCCCAGCATTCATACTATTATCACAACAATGTACTTTTTAAAGTTGATCACATTCTATTGTTTGTGTTTTCATGTCAGAACTAGGTGAACTGCTCTGAATGAATCTAATACTTGGAACAGATGGCAGAGGTCTTCCATTTGATACATTGCTTTCCCGTAATGTATCAGAGCAATCTTTAGAATTTCCATTCCACAAAGGTGGATTGTAAGATTCTTGAGATATCCTTGCAATATCACTAATGGGATAGTTGGTACATTCACATACATCTGTTTGACTAGAGACATGACTTCCATGCATCTGGCCTTCTAGCCTTGTGGGCATATCTGCTCGATACTTTCTCTTCTTGGATTTGTCAACTTGAGCATAGAGTGCAAGTACCTCTGCAGGGACAGTGCCATCACATAATTCTGATTCAGTAGGTTTTGAAGATGGTTGAAGGAACATCTTTAAAGCAGATGGTATTGATCGACCTTGCTTTCCTTTGGGTTTGTTGAGAGTTCCGACAAGACCATTTGGATGAATTAAATCATAGGATGACTCAGCTGCCAACTGTTGTAAACTTCGTACAGTTTCATACTCTGGATCTACTTGCGCATGGTCTGGTGCAGCATGGAGACGCATGGTGTCATAAACTGAATTTGGTGGTCTTCTCATTCTTTCTGAAACAATTCCTTGTTCAATTCTTTTCATTCTGTTAAAATGATGCTCATCTTCAATATCAGTTGCTACTGTTGAATTATAGCTGCTGACACTGGGAAATGACTGTAATGTGTCGTATTTAGAATGCTCCTGACCTTGTGTAAAGAGAGGAAGCATAGTTGTTGCAGGTACTGAGACTTTGTCGATAGTAGCACTGAGAACTTGTGGAGGAGCTGTTGTCACTGTTGCTGTTGTCGAAGTTGTGATTGATGTGGTGTTGGATGGTGCAGATCCAGTCCCATTATCATACATATTATCTTTAGTATTACCAATAATAAGGTCATTTGTGGATGACTGCAGTGTTGCCTCAACATTCTTTTTTGACTGGAACCTGAAATCAGTACAAGTATTTTAATAGTGAATGTTAAAATATGAAATACTACATTTGTCAGTTATCATTATGTACATTTCTATAAAGCACTTAGATTTTAAAGAAATTTTGGTGTTTTTTGTATTAGATTCTAAGTATAGAAATATAGGCAATAAAGGGGAAGCATAGTATATTGTTAGTCACATTAGTAAAATAATAGAAATAATTGAGAATGCATTAAAATATATGATTTCCATTAGTAGTCTAAGTATAAATTAATCAAGTAAAAAATGAGGACTAGCAATTCAGAGGCCTGTATAGTTATTAACCTATTAATAGTTGTACACCTTGGAAAAGTACCTTTGAGCTAATTGTTCATCTTTATTTTAATGGTAAAAAATTGGTTATGAGAGCATATTGTTTTTCTATGTAATAGAAATGAGCCCCTACTTCATACAGTCGCAGTCTCCCTTTCTACATTTTGGTTTCCCTAACTTCCTTCGATAATCGGAGGAGAACAATTTGCTTCAGGCCCAGAGTGTGCTGAAAGTTCCTCAAAGATTGTCTTGTAAACAATTTATACCAGTTCAAGATTCCAATAAAATTTATTCTACTGGCTAACAAAGAGATAAATAATTAAAGAGTATGGCATCCACTATAATGTACTGAACTATTCAAGAAATTAAAAGAAATTGTACTTCATAAATGAGTATATAATTATAAGCAATTACAATATGTAAATTTATATGAATTTGTTATAAGCTTTAAGGATATAGATTGATACTAATTTTATATATTTTTCTTAAAAATCCTGTTACTAGTGTAACAGCATCCCCAAGCACTTGTGGTATTAGAGGTGAGGAGTAATTCCAGGATTCTCTGACAGTCTCCTAACCAGGATCACATGGTGACTAGAACTCTTAACTTACATGACATCATGGAGCTTAATTATGAAGTTCAGTTACCAGCGCAGGCTCATGATTTACATTCAATATTTTCACTACAAGGGCAGTATGAGATCCTTATTTAAAACTAATTGCATAAAGATGTTAATGTCTACTTGGGGTTGATATCTAAGGGAATAAGTATTAGTTTAAGCCTGCTGCCTCCAAAGGTTGTTTTTTTAATGTAGTACCACCAAGGGGGTAATTCAATTACCCAAACAAAAGTTTTGAGAAAACAATTTATGGTGACATGAATATCTTTTAATTATTAATGCTATAAACAACAAAATATCTACAATAATATTTCTATTTGATACTCAATGCACGCATAGAGGGAAAGCATGATTATTTAAACTATGAAAATTCAAGACTACAAAAATTTGTAGAGAAAAGTGGTCTTGATTGAGACAAATGAAATAGGTAATTATGCCATGATAATTAAACAAATAATTTATCAATATTCAAAACACTGTTATTATTGTATATTTTCTGTGAATTTGCCACACAGATTTTTCTGCAAGTTATACACATGTACCTTGGTTTTCTATAGTGATTTATTGGACATAAAACAATATTTTCTTCAATTTCATTCTTGACGAATTTTGTTTAGGAGCTTCATTTCAACTCCTTTTTAACTTTACTCTATCAATATTAATATCAAATTATATAAATAATATCATTTATATCAAATATGATATAAAATTAGTTACATTTTTATTATAATGAGGAATGCTTTCCAATGAAAATATCAGTTCTGACAAATATGTTTCTATCCTCTTTTGTGTTCTAGTAAATTGGAGCTAGGAAATGAAATATTTGTTAAAAAACTATTACTAGAAAAATTTCATAAGTTGTATTTCAACTGTGAGCAGTTTGTGACACACGTGGTAAACATGTATCTATGGGACTTGTTTAGTAAAATTATGAGAAAAACTTTGGTGCCTTCAGAGAGCAACATAACATACTACATATGGAAAATTTCCTTCTTTAGGCCCTACTTAAGCCTACATTAATAATTCAAAATAACATCCATCCACGGAATATTTATAAACATTTATAAGCCTGTGGAGTCAAATCTCACCCCAAAGAGAATTTATGTAAGTAATGGAGAAACACATTCCAAGGGTTAAACTCATCTGACCCTTTTGATGTAGCTGGTTGATTTGTTATTTTATTTATTTATTTTCGACAAAAACAGTTTAAAACTGTGTGACATGCTAGTGGGAGAAGGGTATTCTGTGCACATTTTCTTAATTCTGTGATCCTTACTCTAACCCATATACAAGTTGGATTCTGAATACAGAAAGAAATGAGTGTTTGTGGCAAAAATTGATAAGAAAATATTTCTTCTGATGTAATAAAATCTATTTTCAAGGGAAAATCAGCTATAGATTAGAGATCTTATTCCTTGTCATGTCCTTCGTGAAGGAAAATGTACAACCTACTGCAACAATATGGATAAAGATAATTTGAATAACTAAATTTCCCATTGAACTCGAGAAGTGCACACATAGTGAAATTGCATTCATATCCAGAAGCAACACAAGGGGCCATCTCTGCATTCTCTGAAAGGATTAGGGAAATTGGACAAAAAATCTGATCAAGATGGGGGTAATTGTCCCAGAATCTGAGGTACAATATTGTTACAAGTTGTTTAGTATTATACAGACCAAAAGGTAAATAATACATTACAATACCATTGATAAAATGAATTTTACTTTCTATTTTGTTGCTCTGTATAATAGTCTCTAATTATATAGAAACATTTATGCAGCAGTAAAGATTTTACTTGACACTTAAACCTGTTATTCGAATTTAATCATTTAATGTTATTTGGCAATATGTTGTAAAATAATGTTCATATATTGTATGTGAATTTTGGATAGTGAGCTGTTGATACTATCACCTGATGAATATGTTTACTATGTTGAGTGTTATAGTTATAGACATCGGGGTTTGCTAAAAATATATTTCCACTCTTAAGAAAGACATTTTTGATAAACAACTAATTTGTAATTCAAGAGACAAGGTAACAAAAATTATAGATGATTAAAGAGAGGCTTACAAGAATCATGTGGGAAGAATTTGTGTATTCATTTCTACAATTCTTTTTTGTAATCTAAAAGTCTGGGAGCTACAAGATGTATTGCTCAAGAATATTATGCCATATCTCAGGTGGGAATGAACATTTGCGAAATATGCATGAGCAGTATAAAGGCTGACTGAATTGGTAAGAATTCTGAACGCATAACACAATTAACATAATTTTGTGTTCAATTCATTTAAATGGACATTCCATTTGAGGTATAACTGAGGTTATTTTGTGGCCAGTATACTAATTCTATGATTAGTCTGTGAATTTTGTTATAAAATGCTTTCGTCTACACTTCTTTTATGGTTTTTCCATTCCTTTCGTCCCTTCTATTAATTTCAAGGTAAAATTGGAGTTAAAAAGTAGATTTGCTTTGAATGCAGTGAAGAGAGTAACCAATCAAAGGAATGTAATGAAATATATCAAAGATGTTAAACAAAAGGAGGAACAGCAAGGACTGGTATATACAATTGAATGTTCAGAATGTTCAGAAGCAAACATAGGAAAAACTAAGGAGAAAGTTGAAGTTGAGATTGGCAGTATAGAAAAGAAATGTGAATGAAATCATTATTAACAAAATTCCCTGACTAATCACAGAATTAGTACAGGCCATAAAATAGATTTTATAAATGTGAAAATTTTAGCTAAAGAAATAGAAGGAATCATAGATTGGTTTTGGAAACTTTGTATATAAAGGCTACTAACTGTTGCAACTCTCAAGTTGAGTCAAATATTTTCATTAGACTTTATGATAGTTTATTGAGCAATTTTTAAATAATGTGATTGTTAATGTTTAGTTTTTATACAAAAAATCTGTTTAATATTACTTTTTTATGTTGGCAACTTTTGAATAAAAACGTTTCTTTTCTTCCTTTCTTTGACTTCTCCCTTTGACTGTTAGGGTAAAAAAATCTTATCACAATTGGCACACCATTCCAGCAGTATCCATAATGGCAGCTGGATTTTTTGATTCCTTATAAACTTTGGAGACTGCCAAATTCTCTTAAATTTATTTCTGAGTTTGAATTTTGTATAATATATAATAAGGTGATTTCAGATCTTTGTGTGTTGTATACCCTCATGTGTTTTATTCAGAATGTATAGTATTTAAAAAATGTGTTGTTTCTAGCCTGATGATGGGGAACTGAGCCTCGAAACATCACTTTGTAGAAATATTAATAAATGAATTATTTACTGCAATAGTTTATTCAAGAAACTGTTCGTCTCATGAATGGCCAAAGTAAATTTTCCTGACAGGCAAGAATTTTGATAACTATACCATTACATTGCCTCTTGATTTACGAATGTGTTTTAGTTTTCTAAAATGTGGGAACTCACTCAAACATGGGAATATATTTTCAGCTAATGCTGGTATCAATAACTATAACACTTGATGTAGTAATCATCTTCATCAGGTGTCAGTATCAAAAGCTCACTACAAAAAGTTCACATTAAATACATGTACATTATTTTTCAACACATTACCAGATAACATTAAACTTGATAAACAAGTTCAAGTGCTAAGTAAAATCTTTTCTGCCGCATAACTACTTCTATACCATTAGAGACTATACCGAGCACCAAAAAGGAAAGTAATATTAATATTAACAATGATTTTGAATGTGATATTGACTATTTGAACTGTGTAATTCTAAACAACCTGTAACAAGGATTGTACCTCAGCTTCTGGGTCAACAACGCTCATTTAGGTCAGATTTTTGGTTCTTTCCCTGATCCATAGAGCAAAAGCTGAGATCACTCCCTTGCTTTGCTTCTGAAAATAAATGTAACTTCACTATCTGTGTACATCTTTTAGAGTTCTGTGGGGAGTTAGTTATTCACATTATCATTCTCCACTGTCTCAGAGCATAAAGTCCTCCATGATTCCTTCATGAAGGGCACAAAGAGGGATAATAGCCAAACTCTGTAGCTCATTTGCCTCTCTAAATAGCTTTTATTACACTGGAGCGAATTTTCCTTAGCAATTTTTGCCAAAAATGCTCATTTCATCTGTATTCAGAATTCAACATGTATATGGGCTACGGCAAGGACCCCAGAATTTCAGAACACATGCACAGAATACACTTCTCTTTATAGCACGTCACACAGTTTTAAACTGTTTTTGATGAAAAATAAATAAATAAAATAACAAATCAACCAGCAACTGTTTTTGACGTTAAATAAATCAGTCATGAGATACGCTATGATGCTTAGAAATTAATAAAAAGGTTTTTCTTAGAGTAAATGGATAATAATGGCAGTATTCTGTCTACTTGCTAAGTGTCAACGCACAATGCTGTACAATCCAGTACAATCCAGTACTATGACTTTGATACTCTCACATGACCTTGAGCAATGGGTATTTCGTCTATGGTTATGATTTTGAACACAGTGCATGGAGAGGCATAAATAGAAGTCATACCCATACACCTCCTCACACTCAGAGTCGGGAGAGAGGGAATTCTACTACGGCCTACCCCTTGAGAGACAAGCGACTCCAAGCCCAAGTGAAGCCCCTCTCCTTCATTGTTCAACTGCCATGACTAAATTGTGTGACACAGTGATAGAGAATTTAAAGAGGCTTTCAGATGTATCTATTTTATTAAAAACGTCTCGCGCATTGCTGCTAATTGCATTACATCTGATAAAATTCCATTTTATAAATATTTTTTTCCTGCATGACATGAAAACCCACTCTGTTGCCGCATTGGGTATGTTCCTTTTTATGCTGTGTAACATGCCGTTCAACTTCAGTTTCCAGAGAAAGTTTCCAGTTAAGAAAGGTTTCTGGCTTGTACAGGTTCCGGCTTAGATTTTACAGTATATACATAAACATATATATACATACACAAACACACGTGTGTGTGTGAGTGTCTAAGGCTATGCTATTTATGAACTTGTTCCAATTTATATTTCTTTTATACATAGTCATAAAGGTGCGACGTGGAAATCTTGATAGATTTTGTATTATAGATATTGTACACACATTGTACTATTTCTTAATTAAGCAACGAAGCAACTATATTCCGGCAAATCTCAAATGATTTCTGGTAACTGAAAAATTATGATTTTTGTTAAAATGGTCAATATTATTGATGATATTTCATAAAGCAAGAAATAGCTGTGAGTGCTGTTTAAAAGTTAATCTGATTAATTTTTCAGCAGAAATGCTTGATAAGGTATTTATCCAAAACAATTAATTTTATAAAAAAAGGTACACATTAACAAATTTTCAACTGTTAATCAAGCTATGTACAACAGCATATAAACTACTTACGTTGATCAGGAGCATTTTGCAACAATATTACCATGCAAAGTTTCTGGAAGTAACACTTTACCTCTTAGCTAAAAATACTGCCAGTGTAATGAGACTTATGATGAGCAAACTACAGAAAATTCCAATAGAAATTAGCCCTGTCATTCCAA
The DNA here is from genome assembly GCA_017312745.1 of Gryllus bimaculatus. Classification (NCBI taxonomy): domain Eukaryota; kingdom Metazoa; phylum Arthropoda; class Insecta; order Orthoptera; family Gryllidae; genus Gryllus; species Gryllus bimaculatus. Next base: position 2,621,354 of record BOPP01000055.1, read on the forward strand.
TAAAGAAATCATCAGGCTCATGATCATCGCCAGTTTCTTCATTCCATTCTTTGCCAGTTAACTTTACAGGAAGATTACGATCTCCATCAGGTATACAGGATATGTTTATTTTTTCCCACGTGCCGCTGTTCAAACATGTTGTTGAAGTTTGAATCACATCTGCAAAAGAAAATATTATTTTAAAAATCACAATAGGTATATTACCTAGATAAATATTACAAGTAATTGAGCAAAGATAATACAAAAGATAAAATACCTGGTCCAAATGTATATCCAGATTTACAAGAATAGTTTACAATAGTATTCCAGTGCGTTGACTGATTTACTAATTCTACCTCAGAATTGGGAAAAATGTGTGGATAGCTGCATGAAATAGCTGAAACATTTTAAGAATACAACTTCTGCAATGTTTTGGCTCAATACATTAATTCTTTTCTAACCCCTGATTTCTACTATGAGGTATTTCCTTTTTTTTAGGCAAATTATGTATATTTATTAATATAATGAAGTCATTTAGGTAAATGGGTAAAATATATAGGAAGTTGGTTGAATAATTGTATTGCATCTTAAACCAATTGATTACATATGCATCTATAATACTGAATTTTGAAATGGAGAAATGATAATAGACAGTTATTGAAGAAATAATAAAAGATATCGTGAGAATGAAGTGTAGAGCAATATGTATCTGCAGCTAAGAATCACAATACCGGAAATATAGACTTCAAAATACATCAACAAATGCACGATTACCATACTTATCATGGGTCCAGAGAAATTCAGGGTTTGCTTCATGTTATTTCAAACATATTTTATTTGTTTACAAGAAGAAAATGTCTATTTTCAATATTTTTTCTTTAAATCTTCTTTGAGTGTGTGTACACATACATACATACAGGATGTCCGGGGAGGAAACGTCGAAACTTCCCGAATAAGTTCTTAAGACAATTTTAAGCACATTTTTTTCTAATAAACTACTGGGATATTCCGAGTGATTGATCCGAAATAAGCACTCAAACATTCGTTTGCAAAAATGCTTTCTAGGCAAAAATTTGCATTGCAGAAACATAGAGACCCTTCAGAAACATGTAATTTGTTTATTATTTACAAAAGAAATGACAATATTTGTTCAGAAAGAAAAATTAATCGAGAAATAAAAAGCTATGTAAATGTGTAAATTGAATGCTTTTTTTATTTCTGAGTTAATTTTTCTTTCGGAATAACTATATTCATTTCTTTTGTGAATAAAAAACAACATGTTTCTGAAGTGTTTCTATGCTTCTGCAATGTAAATTTTCGCCTACACAGCATTTTTTCAAACATACTTTTAAGTGCTTATTGCGGCTAAACTGTTGTGAATATCCCAGCAGTTTATTACACAAAATATGCTTAAATTTCTTCTAAGAACTTATTTTCGAAGTTTCGGCGTTTCCTCCCGGACAATCTGTATATGCCAGTAACTAGGTTCAACTAATGAAAGTAATGTGTAGGAATTGCTGGAGTATGACACAATATTTTTTTCGATTTCATGCCAGTTCAAATAAAAGCTGTGATGACACGTTATCTTGTCTTGCAAATAAGAAACGTAGTTCTCGTTGATGAAAAAGTCGATTTTTTTGCAAAGAAGAAACAGGGAAAAATGTTTCGAAAAATGATCATAAACAGGTCCCTATTAGAAAGACGCATGAGGGGGGGGGGGCATACCAACAATTGAGAAGGGTCTCCAATCGCATTGGCCTCACAGCCACATTAAGGCGTCTCAGAATGCATGTTACACTCTCCTAGGATACAGAGGGGGTCGAAGATGATTACTTGTTGTCAATGAATATATGGCGGAAAACTTCATACAGCAAAGTTGCACATATGACGTTTTCCCTTGGTGGATTAGTAGCTCATTTTACACCGGTGTTTGACAGGTCCATGGAATCGCTTTGTTTGGCCCGAATGTCCGCAAAACACCAGCGAATGAAGGAGTGCCTATCAATAAGGGCAGGTGCCACATATGCAACTTTCTGACATAAAATTTCGCACATTCATTAGCGTAAACTGTTTATCTGCGACCCCCCACATGCACTACTTGTTCATAAGTGTCTCGAGGAGTCGCCTCCGCTACAGCACTGGTAGGCCGAGGCCTTGATCCTTTTTAGTAGTTATCGTATTTTTACACTTGATGCAGGTACAAAAAAAACACTTTGCAGTAGAAGTTGCATGTAATTTCTTTTAATTCGTAAAAATCCGAAATTCCATGCCTTCCATCATCAGAATAAAGTTTTTTCATACTATGTATGCAAAAAGCAAATAAATTACATTGAAGATACAATGATACTATTTATAATTACCTTTATTCGGTAAATTTTTATTCATTTATTCAAATTATTTCTTAAATGCAAAAGCGCCAATTTTATACACTTTGGCTACAGAAATTTTACAATTATTGGTCACACAAACAAATTGTAATATTATAGGTCAATTATCAATTCAATTTCATTTTTCTCTGAATGAATGTTTTGAACTTGAAACTTCATAATGCTTTATTACATAAATTCTGTTCTTAGAACTTTCATGATGTGTTTTACGTGCATATCCATTTGCCATATTATACTTCATTTATTTCGAAAACAAAATGTACATGTGAATTTGTCACCAGGCACTAAAAATACTCATGTTACCAATCACAGCCAACATGCGCAAGGAGACATCTTGTTACTTACATCAAGTTACTATTACCGACATTGCAGAGAACCAGCTCATTGGTGAGAGTTCCGCTGCCAGACTTTCAACGCATCCGTTGTCCCGTGTACTTTGAGAAATGATGATGATCACCGTAGTATGAGAGATATAACGAGTAATGAGTTGCCACGATGGAGTAAACAAAAGAAAACCTGTCACGGACCCGCATTGACTACCATAAATTCCACATGGATTGCCCGAGAGCTGAACTCCTGTACCTAGGGATGGAAAGCTTTTAAAATGCCCTCCAAAACTAGACCTGAGTTGATTTGTTGGTATATCGGCATGATCACGCTATGGAAAGTACGATAGCCCGAGGAATTTAAGAATCATAAACCCACTAAATATTATTTTCTTAAAAAAAAATGTCCCCTTCAGACTACAACAAAGTAAAGGTACCATTGATATAAGTATAATTTTAATATTCAAATACAATTCAAGGTCTCATTTTATGAATTAAACATTATTATGCAAAACCGTCCTGTCCGTCCCTGCCTTTCTGGCTGCCTATCTGCCTGCTTATCTGCCTGCCTGTCTGCCTATACCGCTAGCAACTACACCGTTCAGCATATTTCTCCAAAATTGATATCTCTCAATCGATTTGGCTGTTGTCGCGGCCTCTTGAATTTGAATCCGAAATTTTAATTTTGGTGGATTCTTTACACGAAATCTCTGGGACATTTTCAAAATTTTCAAAAAAATGCTCCAGCAGTTTTTATTAAATTTTGTTGTTGGATAGTGTGAAGGACGTTTATGAAAGTGAAAGCGTAGGCTTCCGCGGCCGGAGCCAGTACTTGACTACCCGGAGACGCCGCGTCCAGAGCACAGGGCCAGGTGGCACCTGTGCCATGGATAACCGAATAACCAAGATTTACAGCCATGGATAACTGGATAACCGGATCTCCCAGAAAACCACGTAAGTACTGCCGTTTAAGAAAATAGTGTAGATCTCATGCTCATTGAAAACTCAGATTTTTCTGGCATTGCAAAAGTTCAACATATTTTTGGAATCTCTTCTACACCTAAAATATTAAAGATAAGAGATTTTTTTCTTAATAAAATCCGATCCTTAAAGATAGATTTTGAAATAAGGTCTTGTACAATTTTTCGAAAATTTCAGTACTTTTCGCGCAATTTTGCGTAAAAATACGGGCTAGAAAGTACGTACATTTTTAGCAAGACTAGTTACAGTTGTGGTAGAAGTAAAGCCGGTGTTTTGTTAGCAATACTTACAAATCAATTCGTTTACCGATGTCGTTACCGTTCGTTTTCTGTCACTCGAGAGCGAACATTTTTAGTTTTGTATCATTGCTAATCTCGCATTGTTGATAATTTTATTCATCATTCTACTTTGTATAATAAAAGACCGGGGAAAAAATTCTGGAGCTGAAGAAAACGTATGCAGACTGTAGTTATCCCGCATAAGTCATATGCAATTTTTAATGACGTTTCAACGAAAGTAAATCAAATAAAATATTAATACATCCTCAGGCCGAACCTATCACTTACCTTCACATTGAGGAGCGTGGCCTGCCCAGTGTCCATCTCTTTCACACGTTCTATTGGGCTCGGCCAAGAGCCTATATCCTGATACGCACGAGTACATTGCTGTGTTGTCCGTTGTCAACGTGACCATTCCTGCCACTGGTTCTTCAGGCTCTCCACAAGCAGTGCTTTCTGCAATTCAGTTTATGCGTTACTCCAATAAAAGTTCATAGGCTACTCACTGATTTCCTTTCCCTCCCTTACGAAATAACAAGAGAAATTATGACGGATGGAAGTTGATTTATGCCTTAAAGTGGAAATCGTCAAATATGTATTATTCAGTGAGATATGGGCTAAATACTTTACGTCATTTGCATTTTGAAATGTCAACTAAGGGCTTTATGTCCCATAATTAATATCTTTTTACAATCTTTACACTTCTATGTATTAATAATTATAATTTTTGAGAGCAGAGGGTTACTGGTCATGAGACAATCTCACCTCTGTGGGCAAACACTTCAACCTCGCAGAGAGCAAAGTAATCTTGATCCCTCCGATCGTCCCGAATGTAGATGTAACGGCCTTGGTGGCCTTGACCGTCGTGGCATGAGAAGAGAATCCGGGGCATTTGAAAACGACCTTTGAATGTGTAACAGGGTTTGTAAAGGGCTTCACTCTTGGATAACAGTTGAATGACAAATATAGTAAATTCCTGGTATATATCTGTAACAAACAAATATTCATTTTCAGCATTAACTCTAGAACTTAATATCGCCGACTGTGAGCCCATAGGTAAAAAAATTAAAGATTTCTGTGGACAGCAAAGACATAATTTGCGACAATTAGATCGTACTTAGTAACTATGGTGTTGCAACAGTTGATGGCATTTGCGAAACGGGCAATCTATTACCACGTAATATTGTTAAAAATTTACAACTATAACCAGGTGTTGAAATGGATGTTGTTACAGTAACAACAATAATAGTAATAACAAAAAACAAAAGGAATTTTATAGAAACTTTCTGGAACAATACCCACAACTATCTCATCTTACGGAACAGAATGTTGCTGATCGAAGAGTATCAATTTACAGGACTGGAAAGTATGTCTTCCGCATTCGAATACAGGAGTTTAAGGCCGAAGTCCAGGCAAACATTCAACGACATGAAGCTCCAAAAATAGATAGTGTAACCTCTGAACTACAAGCCCAAATTTTAGCATCCAACACAATGGCACGATCATTTCATAGGTCTCTGGCTGAGCCAGAAAATAGAATTGATGACGATGGCCCATTAATTGAACAGCTTAAAGAACAATATGAATTGAAAAGGCCAAGTATTGGGGGATTTGCTCCTCACTCTAGACCTGAAATTCCAAGGCAATACAATTCAACAAAACTGGCAACCTTAACTAAGTTAACAAATGAATATATACTTGCCAAGAAAGTCAGTTTTCTAGATGCCTTCCAAACGGGAAGTATTATTATTATTGTTGTTGTAAAACTATTGTACAATATTTCTTCCTAATTCTCGACACTTTTCTCCTAAGTGCAATTTTTTACATGTTATATAAGTGCAGTATTTTAATACGTTGTTTAATTAATTTATAGACTGAAATTCGTTTATTATTAATAAATATTGTTTAACATATTTTTAAGTTGTATTCGGTACCCCCCATGACGTTGGCAATATAAAACGCAGTTCCCTTAGTACAATACTTGGTTACAGAAAGGTGTTTTTTAAGGATGCACACACGTGAAATAAAATAGATAATCCATAAAGGAGACATTGTAGAATATTTTCTTGGAATCGTGCCAGAAATTGTGAATTATACAGTATTATCTATTTAAGTGAGCGCTCGCTAATAGTGTTCTAGGGTTAATATTCCTTCTTTAGCAACAGCATTGTAAATATACACATACCAGAAAGGCGGAGGATACATACGGAAACCAGAATGCCTAGGGGGAGGGGATTGCGAGGGGAGACAAGAGTGTGTTGAGGTAGGATGATTGATTAATTGATGTTTCCGGGCACGTCAACTGCCACGTCCATTAGTCCCGTTAGTGTGGCGAATGTTTCTACCCGGTGAGGTGGCGGTGTTTTCCCTGCTAAAAGGTAAGATTCGGCGTCTGCCTTTATGCCGGTTAAAGGAAGATTTCCTCCTGTGGGTAGCTCCTCCCAGTAGGAAACCGTCCCAGTCAGACAAGATCTAACCTTCTAAGCTCCCTACTGATCTCCCTGGGATGGTGTAGCTCATGTTTGTGTGTGTACGTGTAAAACAGGGGAATAGGAAAAGGAAGATCGCGCGCAGGTCGTGGGTCGTTGGTTGGGGGTACTACTCCGGCATTCGCCTGCTTGTAGAATCCACGAAGGGAGCGGAGCTGACAGTGCACCTTTCTTGATGAGCAGCGCGACGGAGCCGATGTGGTGGTCGGTGCGGAGGTCCACCTGCCACCAGCGCTGTTCGCCCGTGCGCGGCGTGTACGCGCACGTCTTGGGGTCGCCGTCGGCCGCCAGCCCCGCGCGGTAGTTCCATAGCGTCGCCGACATCAGCGCCGTCTGCTTCAAGGCCAGGTTCAGCTCTGCAACACGGAGAACAGGCCTCGCTCGCGCACGTTCGCTCACGCTCACACACGCTCACACACGCACATGCTCGCAGGCGCTCGCACACGCTCGCAGACGCCCGCCCGCCCGCCCCGAGGGAGCAGACGTGGACGCTCGTACAAAAATGGATTCGTTTTTACTCTTTAGGTTTGGACTGGCGGTTGGAATCGCTCAAAATAACCAGTTATAAACAAATGTACTTGACTAGAGAAGCGATGCAATTATTATTTGCAGACGAGTATAATAGAAATCAAACACAATTTTACACAATGCATGCAACGTATTTCTTTATCACAATTAATTTCTTTAATTTATCTCTTTAAGTGCATTCTGTTAACGCCCAGTTGGAGGCCGTGGCTCCGCCGGTCCCACACCGAATGCTTTTTTTGTGGGTGTATGCCGTCGCCCTGAAGACATCGCATTTGTAGTTTGGGATCGCATGTGGCAACTTTTCTTCTGTTTTTTTTAGAATAATTTTAGCCTATAATCTTAATATATACTATTTTATTGTATGTTCTAGTATATTTCCACAAAATAGTAATTAGACGGTATTAATAGGAAAACATGCTCCATTGTAAATTATTCTCTTCATTATTTATTAGTGATTCATTGATATTCTTACCGAGATTTGAATACTAAAGTTATGTTCATGAAGTCACTAGCCCGTTAAAAATGGATGCGTATTTCAAACAGTTTTTTTCGCCCGAGCATTCTTTATTCGCGTATAAATGCAAACGGGCCGTTACATTTTGTTAGCTATGGTGTCCACATATTTGTCGTGGTAGTGAACGCCAATGAATATATGGAATAAACCGTATATGAATACGACATTGCATGCAGATATTACAGAATTTTCGTGTCCTTTGAACAATTCTTCCCAGCATTCCTTAGAGCTCTTAACCGATAATACCAAAGACCGTAATAAACTCTACAGTAGTTTTCGAGTTTGGAAGAAGTACCGGACGCGGCTGTGGTGGCCACCACTCTTCGCTATAGCTGNGGGGGGGGGGTCACGTATGCGAAGAAGTATGCGAATCCCCTATCTTTCATCTAAACTATCATTCATTATTTCATAACTGCACACCAAAACTAAATATCAACACTTTGTGGTTAGTCTGTAAACATATTAAGGAATATTGCACTAAAAAAGAAAGAAATTTAAAGATGCTACGATTCCTTTTTCGCTTAGAGTTGGTACAAGTTTAGATAAGAATATGCTTTTTCGATGTAACAATCGAATTTTTACCGCTGATTAGTGCCATTTTTATCGCAGACAGTTTCCACTAATATTAATTGTGAGGCATATACATAACGAAAGAAAGCAAAGAGTTACTCAAACGAATGCTTCAGGAAAGCATTTATTATTATTATTATTATTATTATTATTATTATTATTATTATTATTATTATTATTATTATTTATTCAGATTGTGATAACACATAATAAACGTAAGGGCGTAATACCCTTGAAGACATTACTTCTTCCAAGTTATTTTCGCAAAGACATAGCCTGTGTGCAAACCTGTACAAAATCTTTCATGTAAAACTGAAAATTTTAAATTGAACATACTTTGAACGTATATAATAAATGGACAGAACATAAAGTTAACTATGCAACAACAATAATTACAAAGTAGTGACAAAAAGGTTTACAATTTACACAGCTTGTAAACATAAAGTAAAATCATTACACTAAATTAATCTTGATCATAAAGACTCTTACAATGCCATAATATTTTACAGAGTATCGAGAAACTATTGCACATATGCAACTGATTAAAGAATAAAACAACTATCAAATGATTTAAGAGATGGTAATGGAAACACACACATAAATGCAGAATGTAAAATTGTTAAATGTTTAATGATACAACAATAAATAATAACAATAATAACAGGCAAAGAACTAGCTTACAAAAAATGTAAGAATTGCAGATGTGTGGCTTGGCAGATTAATGATCTACGTTCTCATTGTTTTCGTATTTATTCAGCATTGCGCTGAATATTGACAAAAGTAGTAGGTATAGCAAGAAAGCGATAATACATAAGATACAGTATTAGCACAAAACTGGAGACACTTGGTGTCTCTGAGTCTGTAATAGATGCAAAATGGATGCAGAGTATGTAGGTGATTCTGTGCTTCCAATACCCACTGCCTTTCCGAGAAACCGTTCTGTACCTGTTCTGTATTATCTTCGCGCTATGAAATGTCTTGCTAATTTGGATACAAGACGGCCAGGATACTGAAGTATAAATCTAAAGTAAGATGGCGCACCATAAATTTTAGAGTTCATACACATCGAAATGTTACAAACAATTAAGCCAAAGAAAATGATGATGAAATATATTATTGTGATAAAATGCGTGGTGCAGAGGGAAATTTATCCTTTCAGAAGCACTAAATGAATGTTAAACACGAGAGTTAATTTGCATGGCATGTATAATTATCATTTGTTATGTTATTATCTGTATATTTATTTTTCGGTTAACTCCCCGGGGAGAGTCATCCATAGTCTATGGGTTTTTCGTGTGCGGCTCGTGGGCCGCTGTATGCCGCTGCTTCGGGATTTCCATGATCCTGGGCGTAACATAGGAAACAACCGCTGATCAGAGCAGGAAAACTACTAAAACAGTTTGAAAACAGTCCCAAAAGGGTCCAAAAAGTCGAAAATGTTTCACGCATCAAATAAATTTTCACCCGCCCGAAATCGAACCGCGATCTTTCAATACGCATGCCTCCCCCATTATTACTTCGCCATCAGGTTTGCGGCAATGATTTTATGCATGAAATAATCGAGAATTTGCTAAAAAATTTCACAGTTATTCTGGTATATAAAGAGCCATATACAGGTTCATTCGAATGCTAGAATTCATATTGTTAGCATAAAATTGGTTCAGTGCCAGGGGGCCATTTTGAGACGACTTTTTGTAACGTAAAGCCCCTCTATATTACTAATTTCCAATGCGCGTAGAAATTGAAAGAAACCAATGTAGCTTTCAGCCATGAGAAACAATGGCTTCGTTAGATGCCCAGGAAACTACGAACAATGAAACAGTTGCGATGCATATATTTGAATGTGTTAGTGCGAGTATCGAGTGATTTCTCAGTGCATCGCTGCTTCAACACAGCAGTCATGTGTCAGAAAGCCTCCTAGGAAGAAACCTCCGCCACTAAGTATTTGCTATTGAAATTGAATATGCTATTGCTAACGCTTTATGGAACAGCATCATTGTTTAAAATCATAAAGAACTGTTGTATGGAATATATACTAAACTATACTACGTTGTAGTATTAGTTAAGCTTTGTTTTGTTAAAATATTTCATCTGTTGTAGTGTTGAAGCAAAATAATGGCACTTGAGCAGTGCGAGTGCTACTATTTGGGCAGCCACTTTGTGAGATTTGTTCAGCGGTATTTACGCTGCCGGGTGCCACTTGTCTCTTCCACGCGCCCTACAGTGCAGGGACGAGGGCGACTCCAGGTCGTCTGTCGGCGGCGTCCCCGCTGCTGTGCCTGTCTGGATGTCTGCAGCTGGTTGGCTCCGCCGGCCTCGGCCCCGCACCGTCCGTTGCGATGGCGGGGCCGGGGCCGGGGGCGGGGCGCCGAGGGAGGGCCGCAGTAAATGGTCACTACAAGTACGCGCGCACCGGGCCCCGCATTCATCACTCCCATTAAGTTGACCAATTCACCGTAATTTAAGCAAGCATTCTTTCGGCCGACGGCCCCGTCGGCGGCGCGTCAATTTGATGATTCACCTGGGTCATGATTCGTCCGCGGCTGCGACCGCGACCTCCCCTGGCCTCTTCGCCCTCGCCGCCCGCGCCCGGCCCCCGCCGCCCGGCTCGGCACCGCCTCATTCGCGCCAGCCTCGCGCCCCGCCCGCCCAGCCTCCGCCCTCGGCCGGTGAATGATGGCGGTTTCGACACCACCGCCGCGGTGGTGCCGCGCTTGTCCGACCGCCCCTCGAATCGTCCGAGTGGGCCAAGCCCGCCTCACTGTCGCCCTGCCTACGCTTCGCCCCGCCTCGCTTCGCCCGCCCCGCCCGCCTCGCCCCGCTCGCTTTTCACCCCACCCGCCTCGCTTCGCCCCGCCTCGCTTCGACCCCGCCTCGCTTCGCCCCGCCTCGCTTCGGCCCCGCCTCGGCTTCGCCCCGCCTCGCTTCGCCCCGCCTGCGCTTCGCCCCGCTCGCTTCCTCCCCGCCTCGCTTCTCCCGCCTCGCTTCGCCCGCCTCGGCTTCGCCCCCCTCGCTCGCCCCGCCTCGCGTCGCCCCGCCCTCGCTTCGCCCCGCCTCGCTTCGCCCCGCTCGCTGTTCGCCCCGCCTCGCCCCGCCTCGCCCCGCCTCGCCTCGCCTCGCCTCCGCCTCGCCTCGCCTCGCCCCCCCGCCCCTTCCCCGCCCCTCCCCGCCCCCCGTCCCCGCCCCGCCCGCTCCGCCCCGACCCGCCCCGACCCGACCCGCCCCGAGCCGACCCGACACCGACCCGTCCGCGTCCAGCCGGCCCCCCTCGCCGCCCGGGATTGCGAAGGGGTTGCAGACACAGTTAGGAAAATGCGAGAATATTTCCAAAGCTTTGAGCTGTTGTGTTTTCGTCGTTTGAAGTACAGGTGAAAATTGTTACTAGCCATCACGTGAAGAGACCTTACCGCCGTTGATGTTTCCGAAAAAAATGAGTAATGGTGTGGGAACTTTGAGTTTCTCCGAAGTTCTATAGATATTTTGCGGTTATGTGAGTTTACAAGCTGAAGAAATACGGCTTTGCCCAGTTTTTTTGTTACTCGCAATAATCTTTCGTGCATAAAGAGAGATGCATGCTATCGACGGCAGAAAATGGAAGTGATTTTGTTCGCTTTTCGGAGATGTCCCCTCTGCTCCATCTACTTAGCTACGCCCCTCTTCGCTCCGTGCCACCCGCGTCTACCCCAACCCCCGTTCCGCGCTCACAACAGAGCTCCGGGGTGGCTCTATCGTCCTCCCCTCTCCGCCCTACACCTCAGCGTCACCGTCTACCCCTGACCTACCTCGCAAGGCTCCGTCACGACCAGCCCCTGCTCAGTTCTCGTTATGTTTTCATAAACGCATCAATGTATTGCGTGTTGCGTTCAAGCAAAACAAGATGGTAGCAACATTTTGAAATAAACCACTACACTTTTCATTACCACTAATGTGCATTCCTGTAAAATTTGGCTGAAATGTCTCTATGTTTTTCAGAATCACTTACAGACATATAACGATAGATATATTAATACATTGATTTTTATAGAAACAAATATATCACAGTGAAAACATTTCTACCAATTTAACTGGAACACATTCCGAGAGAAAGCAGGGAAGAAACACACATTCAACTGTCAGTGCATTTAACGGTCAACCAGGTACCACAGGTACTCGCTTAATTATAATCGAAATACTTTACATTTATCCACATTACGTCCATCCGAAACCTGTAGGATGCTCATGGCCAGCGTGCTAGCTTCTCGGGGCGTGAATCCGGGTTCGATTCCCAATCGAGGCAAAAAAATAGCTGTAGACCTCTTCTCTCGTTTTCTTTGTTTCTGTTTATGCAGGTGTGTTGCGAAGAAAAGGTCAGGCAGGCGCAATTTGGGTCAAAGGTTTGGGTGAAGTCTAGTTACGGTCAAAGTAATATGTCATCTTCTCTCTCTTACCCTCCGAACATGGAAATAGAACTAAGCCCAGGTATGGGGGGCAGCATTAGCTATCCGGCAAAGTCAAAGTTTCCCCCCAAAATGCCAAATACATTCATACATATATTCAGAACCCATTAGAAAAAAAATCGTTCATATTCACATTTGGTATAACAGTTAAGAAACGTTTCATGATTTGGAAGCCCCGTGAAAGAAATCCAACTCCACACGAAGGATGTCTAACACTAGCAGAGAGGTCAGAGACAAGTGTTTTGGAGGAAAATGGTGTGTGATGTAGGTGAGAGATGAATGAGAAGAAAAGGTTAGGGAGCCGTTGTAGATGCGTGCTCAAAAGTGTCGGAGGCCGAGACCAGTGCGTGTGGGAGCAGCTCAATGCTGCAATGCAGGGGAATCCAACTTACAAGACCTCAAGGGCCACAAATAAAACCTTTAATATGATTGCGGCCCATATTTTCCTTACTCGCGCGATCCACAAGTGATCCCGTATTGTCAATATCGGTCGTTGCCCGTTGGTCTGAAACGTGGGGGGAGCAGGCGTGGTATCAAGGCGAACCTTGCACAACAAATTGGGATGATTTTTAATTTTTCAATTTACTAGAAAAAAAATCCCTTCAATGTAAATTTCATCTATTTTTACATTAAAGGGAGTGCTGACTCCCGCAGGGCGCGTGCGTTAGGGGCCCAATGTTCTAACCCGACATGGTTGTACGGAACTTTCACTTTTGACTAATAATATTTCAATACAATAAACGGCACCGCGGGCCGTTGGACAACCCTGAGGGCAGTTGGCAAACCTTGCCCAATAAGACAAGAGATGCAAGATAAGGACCATTACACGCGGGGGGAGGCGAAAGAAAACAACGGAGTTGCGGAGAAGAGCGACCGGGGCGCAGGAGGCGTGGGAGGTCGGAGGTCGCTGCGCGCTGAGGGCGAAGTGCCTGGGCAGCGCCCCTTCAGCGCTGAATTTTAAGAGGCGACCTGAGGAGGGAACACCGCACTGGAGAAAAGCTAAAAATGCTAATCTGCCCTTCCAAATACGAGGAAGGGGTCGGGCCGGGCCGGGCCGCCCGCGCCGCCGCCCAGCGCCCACCAGCAGCCCCCGTACTTTTCAAATAGGACTCCGTCACCCGAGCTAAACGAAGGTTGACCTGAACAGTATACATAACCCCTGAGCTCATTAATGCAAAGTAATTTGTCACGTGGAAGTATCTGAGACACGTGTTTTTTTACTGATCAGAAATAGATCAAGGCATAGTCAGAAAAAAACAATGAAATGCTCTCAAACCGAGGTGAGGAGGAAGGAGGGATACAGCTGTTTAATAACAGACGAGTGTCGTAGAAAGTTTTCGAACAAAGTTAAAATAGCGAATACAAACGCTCGTGATCACGTGTTTGCCAAAACACGCGAAATAGGAGGGGAAAGATTGATTTTTGACTCGAGACGAGAAAAATAAAGAGACAGACGGCATAAAGACATCGGATTCAAACTTCAAGGAGACTAAGCGCAGACTTGAGAATGTACAGATTGAGTCTTCACAGAGAAAGATACTGGGACACGAGAGAGAGGGGACATTGATGAAAATTCGCTATGCTAATTATTGCATGCACATCGAGTGACACTGGTCGCATATACACCCCATTGTGGTGTAAAGGCGGAAGCGTATAAGAGGCTCTCGAGATACGTGTAATCCTAAAACACGTCGTCGAACTAGGCTATCATCCGATTCACCGATTTACCTTTTGCTGACTGGCTCGAACTAGAGGACGATGTCTACACACGGCGACATCGTCCATCATTAATTGTTGCGGAGAATCACCAGAGTGGCTGCTTGCAACGCGCCATCACATGGCGCACGGGCTGCGCCAAACATCTCGTCAGGGTTATGTCAATGGCAAGGTAACATGCCGACCAAGTTATCTAAGTCGCTGGGCATTAATAATGGACTTATAAATTATGATGACAGTCGGCTGTAATTACCCGATAATGTGTTAAATCCAAATTGCAAAAGGCTATATATACGCTGGTATGTAATTAGATTTTCTTTTTTTGTTAATAAACACGCAACGTCACTCTGGCGAACTGATTGTATCAACATGTGTGAGTGTAATTAATAACCTTGAATTGGCGTCATACTCCAGCCCAGGACTGCCCCTCCTGATATCTCTCGAGCCGGCATTATTTCGGGCGAGGCCAACAGCGCCCAATCCACGCTTTATGTATTTGGCCTTTGTCCTGTGTTAAAATATGGCGACGGGTCATCACATAAAATTGACATAACGTGTGTTTTTATGCGAAATAGGAATGTAGAAAGATTCACTACATACAAATGGCGCACCATCATGTGTTTCCTTTTAAACAAAATATTTGTATGACGCCGTATCACTACAGTTATAAACTACTGGCCTGAAACATTTTCTATAAACTACTACTTTTAGTTTGTAACATTTGATTTGACTTATTTATTTGATTTATTTTGTAAACTACATGCGATATTTGCCCCTAAATGTTAAGCAACCTCGTGCGGACGGTTGTGCGGTAGGCCTAGGAAATCTTCTAGGCTTCGTAATAGTGTGACCTACAACACACTTGGGCAGGAGTAGCATAACAATAAGAACGTATGTCGCATGTACCTCCATTTTAACAAATTTCCCACGATAGGCTCATTGACAAAATGTTATTTTCGTCCCCTCTTCATGACCCAGAACTTTTTTTAAATTTTAGGTCGTTTTTAAACTACTGGGTCATGTAGCGATCCCGATTGTTTTTTCTTTGGGGTAATTGTAGGGAAAATACGACATATTGGGACAACACAGACATACACCAACACCCCTATGCCCGTGGGCGCACCCGTGATCCTTCCGTCGGTAATCGCCACTCCACTACTGCCTTGACGATTTCGGCTATCCGGATCGGCGACTCAGAAGTTCGTATTATTTATTCTGAGACATTTGTATGTGGGAATGAAAGGAAAAACGTCGGGAAGTCGCAGGCTGTGCGCTAGACCCTACAAACATCATTCCTTGTACGGTACATACTCCGCAGTACAGATTAGATTAGTGCGATGCGCATTACTGAAATATTTTCGCCATTCCACGAGCGTATCTCCATACGGCGACGCAGGCTGAGAGCGCAGGAAGTGGGCGTGGCCCCAAGCAGTCGCGTGGCCTCCGCGCAGGGGGAAAGAAATCGCCGGTCCTCGGCTCCACACGTTACACGCGTCCTGTTGTCGCCCATGTTTTTGTGGCCACTCCATATTTCCGCCTTTGTGGCGGAGGAAGCGGGGGCGGGGGCGGCGGCGGCGGCGGCGGCGGCGGTCGCTCCGCGCTCACCGCTGCTTTTTGCCCGTGGGGAAATATTGCGGAGGCGGGGCGCCTCAGCACGAAGCCTCATGTAAACCCACCCCGCTGCTGTCCGCTGCTTCAGTGGCAAGCAAAAGATGGGGCAGAACGGAGCGGAGAGGGCGACGCGGAAAAAACGGTGGGGGCAGAGATATCTGGGCGGGGAGAGTGAGGGGGAGAGAACGAGGGGGTGAGAACGAGAGGGAGAGGGTGCGGGAGATAAAGTGCGGGGGAGAGAGAGTGGGACGGAGAGAGCTTGGTGAAGAAGGTGTTGAGGAGAGAATTAGGCGGAATTAGGTGGGCCCAGAGATGAGTGGATAGATGATGATTGATTGTTAGTGATTCCGGCCGCATCAACTAACAAGATCAGTTGTCCCGTACGTGTAGCGCATGTTTTTTCTCAAGAGGTGGCGGTGGTTTTCCCCACTGGATGGCGAGATTTGGCGCCAACCGGCCGTCGGCTAGCGGGACTTTTCCCAACTTGGTGTCTTACACCAGTGGGGCACCGCCCCTGCCGGGACAAGCTCTAAGCTCCCGACCAGTCTCTCGGCATGTATCCTAGCGTAGTACATGTTAAGTGTGTGTGTAAGGGGTGAGAATAGGAAGAGGAAGATATAGGAAAGCTCGCGCGCGGTCCGTGGCCCATTTGTTAGGGTACTGCTCCGGTATTCACTGATGTAGATCGGAGAAACACGGAAAACAACCGATCAGAGCAGCCGGACAGAGCCTCCAGACAGAGCGGAGTGGAGGGGTTCGGGATTGCTCGTGAGGGCGGGTGACGAAGCTGTAGGCCTCGAAAAGGGTTTCGATGACCAGAGGTGGTGAGGGTTGTCAGGGATGGTTGCTGTGGGACATCCTCGTAGGTGGCCCAACCGGCGAAACAAACGGACTGGCGCCTGCAAGAAGCGCCTATTTGACGACTGTTTGAACTAGTGCTGCAACAACAGTACATATTTTCTCACTTTTGTAGCTTTAAAATTTTCAAAAATTCAGAGAGATCAACGGAAATGAGATTCGCGCCATTACGTACTACTCTCTATCTGAAGAAAAATAACGAACATTTCAATCAGTTTTTGTGAAAAATTCATTGCCCTTATTTCAAGTAAAAATTACGCGGCAACTATACTAGTTTAAAAAAAAAACATTTTTATTTTAAGATTCTATGTTTAAAAATATGTTTAAGAGAAAAAAGCTCTGTAATCTCAATATTGTACCTACTTTATCAATGTAATTTTTTATATAATTGAAAATACACCATTTTTTAAGACTGTTTCTTATGTTGAAAATAAAATATACAATTCGGGAACGTTTTTGAGAACACCATTATTTAAATCCTAAAATATTCTTCCACGCTAAATTATTGAAAACATCGGCCTAGTAATATTACGTTTAAAACCTTTATAGGTCTTCGGCACACTATTGAACCACGTTTTTCTATTAGCTTTTGCGGTTTCGTTTCTTGTTGGAAATGAGCACCACATCGCTGTATGGTACTTTTTTGAAGATAATGTGTCGCTACATCGTGATAGTCAATAAGAACTAAAGCATTTTTTTAGAAACAGTTATTTGAATCCTGGTGGTTCATTATTGTACCATGTGCGTTTGCGAAAGCGTTGGCAACGGCTCATGGGATGTGTTTTGCTTTGCATGAAGTTTTCAATTGTATTGATCGAGGAAAAAGATTTTGCAAACACTTTCAGGAATGTACGTGTTTTACAGAATTGTAAGTACGTGTTTCGGAAATGATATAGTTAATAATATGAATTTTGAAGTACTTTTTAATCACATTGGTACCGAAGGGCAATTAGATTAAAAATTTTCGAATATTATGCATAGTTATAATTAGAATAAATAACAGTTTTTCATTAGAAATATCAATATACAGATTCAACACGTACGTTTACAGTAAAAAAGTATGTATATTCGTATTTGCCATTAGAAAATATCTTGAAAATAATCATGAATGGTGTCGTTTTTTAGATATGTCTTCTCCATCAACAAAAGATATAAAATAAAAAATTAAATATCCTGTATTAATAAATATCCGCCATAAATATTAGTTTTTCTTCCGATTTGAATAACCCTTCAATATATTCAGTATTCCAGAAATATTAGAATCGGAAGATATCTCCACCGCAATATATAAACAATGCAAGTAGAGAAAAACGGGAAAACTGCCAGACGATTTCAAAAATGCAAACTTTATGAATAAAAATTATGGCTGTAAGGCAGATCTAAATCATAAAAGTCCACTTCAATTTTTCTCTTTGTTGTTTAAAAATTCTGAGTGGAACCACATTGTAGATCAAAGCAATCTGTGATACGCACAGAATGTTTTTCGCCATTCCACAAATCTAAAAGATAAAATACTCTTCTATTTTTTTGAAAATTTGCGTTTCTTTTTGCCGAACATTTTTTATAGTTCCTTGTATCAGTAGTGTTGCAACATAATGCCACAAAAAAGTTTTATTCATTTTCGATCATTCGCAAAAAGACTCAATTTTTGTGAACAATTTTCTTTTGACGAAATATTGATAGCTTTCGTTTTCTATTCACATCTCTCTCTTTCTCTCTCTCTCTCTCTCTCTCTCTCTCTCTCTCTCTCTCTCTATATATATATATATATATATATATATATATATATATATATATATATATATATATATATATATAACAGAATATTACTTGAATAAAAACTAATATACAAAAAACACTTTTTACTAAAACCTTACAAAATAATAGAAAAGATTTCTTAGAACATAAATAGAAAGAAAGCATGTGGTTCTATATTGTACCATGATTATAAGAGTTTTATAGTTTCCTTTATTGGTCAATGGTACAAATATATACCACCCCCTTTAAACGGTCATAAGGACAAATTTAGTACTTTTTAGACATGGCATTGTTATTTACTGTCCTAGAAACAGACTTAAGCAAAAATAAATTCAAAACATTAATTGGCTACTATCTGTCTTATAAAGGGTTATCACTGTTATCACTGATGACAAAATATTCTGAATGAAGGACAAATTGAGGTCTGAAAATATATTTTCTTTCTTCATTAAATCTGGAACAGTTCCAGAAAACGCAGTCTATTGTGTTAGACTCTATTGCAACATTACACATATAAGATTGTATATTTTTGTTGACAAAAACTGTTCTCTGATTGTAGAGTTTGTTTTGAATAGAAACCAAATCCGCAACAATTAAAAAGTGAGTTGGAGATTAGATCATATACCTTTTCTACTTCATTGTATAATTCTGTATTTTGATCATTGCAACTCGATGCATGATGATACTCATTACGATACGGATTTTATTGTGATAGAGATTCTTGACCAATCACAGAAATTTACAAAGTATTGACACTTAATTAATCATTGAGACCAGTTCTAGAAATTGTTTCGTTCGATTGTGTACATGAAAATTACATTTAATATTATATTATTCTTGTCAGTTTTAATTTCTTTTATTATTAGTATTTTTTACCTTAAATAAATTCAATCGTAATTTCTCTCTGATTTAACTTGGCCACCTGGAAGCCACCTGGAAGGTTAGGGAGCTAACTCCTAGGTGGCCTTGTCTGAACCCTGCATGTCAACTACCACGAAACGATTTAATGTAAACGTTTAATTTATAAAAGTTACCATAAGTCGTATGAAACTCGATATAATGGATATTGATAGACTCGTGGGAAGTTTACGATACTCGTTCGTTCCTCGCTCGTATCATATCGTACATCATAAAGAACGTATTGTTTACCATATCGTTCCGTACTCATGTATTAATGCCAATCAAACCATAAATATGTGGTAAGAGCAAATTACAAAGACACACGAGGCCTGCCAAACATCCTATGCCAGGCCTGCACAACGCCTGTTCCCATAGGCATTCTGCATTTAAGAACCAGCGGTCTGCACGCGAGAGCAACGAATGTGCCTGTAGTAGGGAGGATGCTACTTTGCTGGGAGGGGAGAGGGATTACGCTTCGGAGCGGCGCGTAGATTGAATGCCTGGGCGTCTAATGCAGTGACCCACGCTGTGAATGAATTTGCCCACATAGTTAAATGGGAAATTTACCGTATTTTTAAGCTTGAAAGGCCATATTTCACTCATGTTCTTCTGAATATTGTTACAAATCGACATATTTTTATGCTCATTGTAACTCATAACATACGTATTTTTAATCAGTGGGCTCATTTAAAAATTAATTTTGTAATTTTAAGAAACAAAATTTACAACTTATTAATTAATTGTTCACCAGAAATGAATTAACCTCCGAATAATAGCCAAACAGAGGAAATTGAGGGCAGATTATCACATCAAAATTGAAATAAAAATGAAATATAGGCAATTCCAAAAAGGGTAATATTTGGCGCACATATTTGTGACCTTTCCTATCATTATGAAGCTGAATAAGAGGTACCAATGAGAAAACCTCGATTACGATATTTTATGGGTAATCATCAGATTATTATGAGTCTTCTTAAGTAGATCGCAAATTTGGCTTAATCTTTTTTATACGATGTCGTAAACGGTTATAAATAGTGTTCGTAATTTGAAATTAGAAATATACAATATACTCTTGTCAGAAATTAGAGAATTGGAGCAAGCAATAATCATGTTTTTTAAGAATAAGATTTTTAGATTTGATAGAACCACCTTATTCCATTAAACATGGTTCATAAAAAAACTGTCATTATTAAACAAGAAAGATTCAATACTACAATTTTATATTTAGCAGCACGATCAATTTGTAATTATCTCGTATCAAAGTAAACTACATTATCTGTCCTACAAGCAATTATAATACTTGGTATCCAAATCAAATATGCATATTTAATTCTGTTTAAGTTCATACTGTACATTGTCATAAATCGACAACAAACATTTCTAAAATAAAAGGTAATGATACTAGAAGTGTGTAACCCTCCATCAAATTCTCGCAATTGCAATTTACACGCTATGATTCGAATTGTGCATTTTAATTGGCGGTCCCCACTCCTAGAATATGTTTTATCCCCACACTTCCACAAGGCCCGGGTTTGCACTCAAGTTTCTCGCGCGTGGTTCCCGAGGTCTGTCAAAGTGCAAAATGCTGTGCGAGCCTGTCCTAAGTAATTCATGTTTTAATCTTCGGTGGACTCATTTATTACCTTAAATGAGCACACTAAAAACACTTTCGTACGAGTTGCGTACATTATTTGTATGAACGAATTCATGAAAGTGTATACTCCCGGAATCATTCTCACTATGCAGGCAAAAGCCATGTAGAGTTAAGTCGCGCAAGTATTTTTTAACTTTGCAATACCCCGTTGTTTTATATGCCCATGAGTTTCGCGCACTGGAAGTCTAATTTGCCGTACGGGTACCGTAAAGTAACATTTCCCAATCAATAAACAGTTAATACAAGTACTACTTTCAATGCATACGTCCTCGAAATAAACTTAAAATTAAAAACTATTAAATTTTACATTGAAGAAGTTTTTGTTCTGTAATTCATTATTAATGTGAGAATTTGAATTGATTCTATTAATATTAACGGGTTGGGCTCGTGGCAAGCTCTTTGTCAGTGTGCTCGATTTTCACTAAGCGGCCCCGAGTTCGATTCCCAGTGCTGCCAAGACTATAGTGTATGGTTTTCCTTACAATGTCCCAGTATTTGTAGCTGTGTGACGATGTGAAAATTAACTTCTTAGGAATACGGCGTGGGGATGTCTGCGTGCTAACCACACGTACCCTCTTAACCCAT
>BOPP01000055.1:2642970-2655159 GCA_017312745.1 Gryllus bimaculatus
TATATATATATATATATATATATATATACAATATTACGGGGGTACCCCTAGTACCTCAAATATTAAAGAAATATCATTCGTAAAAAGTTATGTAAATGTACAATTGTGCTTCCCTAAGCGCTATTCACGCAGTCGCTTGGGGGTCGGACCCCTCGTCGTGCTGTTTGCGAGGGGCTGACGCGTGCTGCGTGTTGATTTCCACACCCACTCATGGCAGCTATTTGCGTGTGTATGTGTTCGTTACGATGTTTTCACTAATCTCAAATAAATAGTGATGGGTGATCAACTGCGAGTTGACAGTGGAATGTGGTTCAGCAGTCTTGAGCGACATTTCAGCCGTTTTAATTAGTAATTAATTTCCAATGGGAAAAAATTAATCATATACTAGCAAACGGCGAGACCGTATTCAAACATGTAAACACATTAATTAGAATTGGCCGAGTCTCGTGGTAACGGAAGGATGTCGATGGGCAGTAACTTGTGATATTAAATACGTTCATTAAAATTATTTATGCAGTTCCATTCATTTATACATAGTTCTACAGAGAAAATATTGTTTTAAATTAGTGGAACTTTAACTTTAATTATTATTGAAACTACAACATAAATTAGATATTAGATCTGCGAACGTAGCTGCCGTTATAATTATAGGCATTTCTACAGACTTCCGTTGATGTAATCATCTATGGAAAAATCACACATCAATGACATATTCATTCATATTTTGTATCCTTGGTGTGTACTATTACAAAATTAATAATTAACATTCTTACAACATACCGGGGACCTTTTTACATTATTTATAGCTGTTTTGAAAAACTAATGTTATTCGATTTGATATATTTTCGTCAAAGAAAAGTTAAAAACAATGTTTATTTTACAGCTTAGAGAAAACTTAGACAAATAACAGCTAAAAGGCAGTTAAAAATTATTCTAAAATTTCAGATTTATTTTGGAGCTGCAAAGCGAAGTTTTTCGAGCATTACTCTCCGCTCGGCAGACACCTAGGCAGAAAACGTATGCCATTATGAGTCGAAACGAGGACTGTTTGATCGGAGCGTTCGAATGATGTATTATATTTCATTAAACTATTTAATATTCGAATAATGCTTATATCATTCGATTTATTTCGTAAAAAACAACCGTAAAACTCTGTATGTTATGTATGTGGTTGAATTATAAGGTTAAATTCTTTATTAAAATAAAAAATTCTGTTGACTATTGACAGATAGGTGAATTTAAAAAAAATTGTTTATTTTATTATTCTTTGAAATTTGACTCAAATATGTGCGAACGGGGTAATAAAATCCAGCTCCTATTGCCCCGACCCTTGCTGCCCCGGACTCAGTGTTGCGATAATTTATAAACTAATCGGATAAGAGCCACGAAGTCTATAGATAGATAACGAAGTCATGATAGATAATGCAAAAGAACCGCCCGTTTCACAGGCACCTTGGACAACATCGATTGCTGTACATATCCAGCACGACGACTTTTTTATCGATTCTCTGTATTACTGAAGCTCATACTCAGAATATATTAACTAGCAAAGCGATTCCTATTAATTGTACATTTATTTAAGTCGAACAGAACTCACCAGTATTATTTTTGGATGTCACGTTCACTGACATCCCAAGCTCTAAGTTAGTTATGAAGCTGAGTGAGAATGCGCAATTCAGAAGGATAAAAATTCAGATGAACCAGTTCTGTTTGCAGATAACACGAATACTCTTTTCAGAAGAGAAACAATAAGAAGGAAACTAGTTAAGATGTTTTAAATTGGTTTCGTATTCTGCTATTCCATTGCAGATTAGCATTTTCCAAAGGTAATCGCATGTGCCACTGGAAACAAACAATATTCAATTGCCGGATGTTAGGGTAGGTTTACCAGGTCAAGATAGAAGCTAGTGATGCGACAACAGCACACACTTTCTAACATTATTTGTAACGGCTTCGCAATATCATATCGTCGTGCTAAGCACACAAACCCCTTTTCCCCTGCCCGTCGGCCAAGGCCCCTATCAGGCTGTAGTGCCAAAGGCCACGTCGCAGTATCACACTACTACCCGAACTGCAAACGTATTTCCAACCAGAAATTTTTTTTCGCGCGCAGATTCTTATTGAGATCTCGTTTCGCAACTATTGGTACAAGTAGAGACGGAGATATATTTCTATTTGATTAGAAATGACAAAACTCAAATCTGAAGTTCGTTTACCGATGCAAATAAGTTTTCTTTAACTCGGGAGCACAAATATGACTTCAAGACTGTCCGGGTGACGCCGCGTCGTTGGCAGATAGGCCGACGTTTCGCCTGTCATGTCGCAGGCTTCTTCAGGGTAGTGATTTCAGGGCAGTGACAGTGAGTGGTCACTGTGTCACTACCCTGAAGAAGCCTGCGACATGACAGGCAAAACGTCGGCCTATCTGCACACGACGCGGCGTCACCCGGACAGCCTAGAAGTCATGAACTCGAGCCGCGGAAGCCTACGTGTACAGCACAAATATCTTGTTTTTTAAATGTTGCTAACATCGCGCTTTTTTAATTTTATTTTTAATTTTATAATATTCATTCATTTATTTAAAAAGGCGTCAAAATTGTAACATCATTTTGGCGTCTTTTTACAACTACAGTATTGAACATGAAGCATTTTTCCTTAATGTTTTTAAGTCAGATCTTGAAATAATATCATGCACAGTTTTCCGAAACTATGAGTAGTTTTCGTGGAATTTGTGCAAAATTCGGACCATTTTTGAACAGTTAATGTTTCAAGTACGGCTAGAAATTTTCCTTTTGATTTTCTCTGCTATGTATCAAGGGACTGTAAAAATATTGGTGCTGGTTCCCTTTACCGCAGACACTATTTTATTTTCCTATATTGCAAAAAAAAAACAACAAAAAAACAAAAAAAAAACAAAACAAAACATAACATTGAAAAAGCCCAATATTGAAGATATGGAATTTTCTTGCAATGAAATCTATTCTAAAAAATATCTTTAAAAATATGGATTTTTTTTTATAAAAACGAGTAGTTTGAACGAGTTAGACCATTGTTTTTTTAAGCACCGGCAAAGTGAGTACGGCCGAGCGACCGCCGTGCTTTGGGTAGCGGTAAAGCGCACGGCGGATTAACTCCATGGTCCCAAGTTCGAATTTACGCGGTGATAAAATGTGTGCTGGTAGAAAATACTTTCGCAGGTTCATGTAGTAGTACTAGATTGTGTAGCCGTTATAAATAATGCGAGAAAATCCTTTTTATTGTAGGACCACTAATTTCGTTGGGCTGTCAGTAAGAGTTTTTGTATCGAAGTGAAATGAATGTGTTATAAAAAAATATTTTTTGGTAGACTTTAGCATACACGTTTTAAAATTTTTTTGAGGAACAAGCATTGCAAAGTAGATCTCTAATCTTTAAAACTGAAGGGACTTTTCATAAGCTACTTGAATTTATAAACAACCGAAAGGTATTAATGTGCTAACCATACTTCATAATAGATCTCTAAAAACAAATGGCACCACGTCAATATGACATAAAAGGGATATAAAGTTTAAAATACAAGGAAATAAAATAAAATAATCGCATTCGTTATTTTTGACAACTAGGTTGACAATCGAATGTTTGTTTAGAGAAAATCGCTGGATTTTTCATGTGATGTTTTTAACATTCGTGTCATGAATAAAAACTTTTCGCCAGGAGAATCCGCATCACAGCAGCTCTCTCTCTGGATTTTGCTCACATTGCCAGATGTCCAGCAAGGGGAAGGGGGGAGGGGGAAGGGGATGAAAAGAATTCTTGGTCGGGCTCTCCAACATTCGCAGAAGATGCGGAAAGAGGCGATTTCTCGCCGGACGCTGCGAGGGGAAGACGCGGGGGCGCCTGTTTGCCCGATGGGAGGGGGAAAGGAGGGGTGGAGACGGGGAAGGGAGGAGGGGGCGAGCCCGAGCGCCAACTGAGGACGCCGAGTCTTTGCCGGCGAGCCCGCTGCCGCCGATGGCCTCGTGCCAACTCGCTGCAATAAAGGTGGGTTTAACGCTTTCCAAAACAGAAATCAAATCGTAAAGTAGAGCTTTGTTGGTCTTTAAGAACTTCAGATTTTACGAACGTGACGTAGAGACGCAAGTTGGGGTGAACGTTCCCGCTTTTCCTGCCTTCGCTCCTCGAGAGCTGCGTCACCAGCGCCTGAAGTCGGAAAGCTTCACTCAATTTTTTTTTACCTCACTCACTTTTAAATTCTCTCAGATTTGTTTCAAAGTTCACTTCGAAAACTTAATTTGTATGCTTTTCCTTTCTCGTAATGAGAAAGTATTGTAAAGCTGCGGCAGAAATCGGTGATTTTCGACACAAAAAGTCATATTGTGGGGCCGTGGTAAGGAAAATGTTGATCGTTGCTATACGTAGTAAATTACTTCTCCTAACCCGCTGTAGTCAGAATCAACGTTTAGTGGACTTTTAATACAAAAAAATCGATCAATGGCAAAACATCTTCCTCTCTGTCTGTCCGTCTGTCTGTTTGTGGTCAACATTACCGCGTTAACTGTTCAGACGGTTTTGGCCAATATTGATTGATTGAATAGCGTTTCCGGGCGCTACAATGAATCGTCCGAAGTGCCGTAAGTGTAGCGAATGGTTTATCGTGGTTGATGATGGGGATATTTCCCAACTGTTTGTGGAGATTCGGCGCTGACCTGTACGTCGGCGGGTTTTTCTCAACTAGGTACTTCCCACAAGTGTGGCATTGCCCCAGCGAGAACAAGCTCTAAGTCCCCGACTGGTCTCCCGACATGTGTGTAATGCATGGTTGGTACGAAAGAGTACGTGTAAATGCGTGTAAGTAAGGGGTGGAGATAGTACAAGGAAGACGAACATAATGTGCGTCGTCCGTGGTCCGTGGCTCGTTGGTTACGGCAGTGCTCCATTATTCACTTGGTATTGATCGAAAAAAAATAACCGAAAAATATCAATCAGAACCGCCGGCCGCTTTTATTTTTCTCCAGTCAGCGGCATCATTTGACCTAGCTATGTAACCGAAAGCCCTTCTACTTTCAGAACCCAAGAACCTCCTGGTCAGAGGCTTAGCAGTGACATCAATTGATGCCCTGAGCCACCTAAGCCGGTCTCCATTACTAATATTCCCCGATTGGTCTGAAGGAACTCTGGGTACTACGAATTTGTTTTTGCATCGGTAACTACGGTATATATCACATGTTTTGGTAGCATTAATTTTCACTTAGAGGAACTTGCAAAATAGGTAATTTTCTTTTCCCGTAAGGAACTAAATCTTCTTGATGATGCGATGTGATGATTCAATCTTAACGCTAAGTTGCTATTTATTCACATCGCTCGCTATGTTGCCTTGTCTGCTAATCCTATACATGTATTTGTATATATACGGTACATTATTCGGGTAACCCCAACATCCACACCCCCAATTAGTTCGGCTTACCGGGGTTCTACTGCAACTTATTACGAAAGACTAAATACATTTTTGTGATTCGTGATTACATAATACTTAATCCCTCCTAACGACACTCAGCATTGTCTTAAAGTGTCAAACGAGTCTTAAAATTGAGGGCGAGAGAGGCACCCATTGAAATTTATTTCAAAAAATCACCATGACTCAGTCCATCAGATAGACTTAGTCCACCGATACACAAGTTTACGTGCCAAGTGAATTTCTTTCTAGATAACGTTTTGATGCAATAAAGATTATACTGACCATCAAAATCAAAAACAATAATACTTTCTCGTATACGTACCTATATATGTAGTAATATACGTAGTATAGGGAAAGTTATGTAATCGGAAAATCGATTTCGGGATTTCTACGGAAATGCACGTTTTGGGGTCCCCTGATACCGAAAGAGTGTTTTTTTACACGTCGGTCCGTTCGTTCGTCTGTCTGTCTGTTGGTCCGTTCGTATGTCTGGTGTCTGTAAACACTACTAGCGCCTAAACTGTGCGTAGGATTTTTTTCAAATTGAAGAAACCCGCGTCGATCTGGTTTAAGTCGAATCTTGGAGATTTCGAAAAAAAATCTTTAAAATTAGAGGGTACTTTACATATAGCCATCCGGACATTTTAAAACTTCTCAAAAACCGCTCCAATTTGTTTCTTTCAATTTCTTACAAGAAAAGAGTAACATTACACTTATAAAAGTGGCATTAGTCCGGTTTTCACGGTCAACTCTGAATTTTCGAAAATTGAATGAAGAATGAATGATTTTGAATGAAAATTGAAGAATGATTTTTTTCAGTGTCTTCCTACAAATACAAAATTGAAGAGGGACATATTTCCTTCAAATAACATTTGTTTTCCATAGTGAGTTCTTTCATTAAAGTCGCGTACAATTTTTTAAAATTTAAGTAGTTTTCGCGCAATATTGCTTTCAATATAAGCAATTTTGATCAATTACAAAAAACAATATTTTTTCAAAAACAGCTCCAATTTTTTCTTCAAACATTTCGAACGGATAGTGGTAATTGCACTCTTTAATATGACATAAAGGTAATATAAGGTTTCTTTTTTCATTTTTTTCTTTTCCCCCCTAAAATTACACAAATGTAAATTTTTCTCTTTGTAAAGATCTCTCAAGCCTTGGATATGTACATTTCCAGCACCTTTGTAAGCATTATTGTATTTGTGAGTTAAAGTGCTTAAAATAACTTCAAATTAAGTTTTTCGAAAACTCAAAACTTTTCTTTGAAAAAGAGCTTCAATCTTCGAATTTTCAGTAACGCTTAAACGCCAGTTTTTTTTTACATCGGCTCCAAATTTTTCAAAGAAAATTGTCCTTTAGTACGAGGTTTGGTTGTTCCTTAATAATCTTAAAATAATATTTCTTCTCTACAGTTAGGAAACCGAAAAATTAGGAAACTGTAAAAAAGTGTACTTTGAGCGGTGGTAGATGGCAGCGCCCAAGAATATGTGGCAAGGTCGAATAGCTAACCAAGACCAAAGAAAATAAAAAACTAATACGGGAAATTCTGTACCATTCTGTTGCACCACTAGTTTATTTTAAGAATGAAATATAATGAATCTGTTAATATTGGATAGATAAAAAGAAGTTATCATCCACAAAAATGATTTTTATTGTGCAAGATAACTTCTTTTTACTTATCCAGATAGATTTCTGCGACAACTACCCAGTTTATTCAGTTAATATTTTCAACGAATAATTTAAAAAACATTAAATACGCCTTTAGCAAGTAGTGTACTCGTACTTAAGCTTTTGGGTCAATGATTCGCTTCTCGAACAGCTTTTTCGTTCAGTTTCCCTGATTCCCTAAGGAAATGCTGAGATGGTCTTTTATTTTGCTTAGTAAAGGGGTAGGAGATTCTGAAGCAGAAGAAAACCTATCCAGATTATACTTTCGCTTGTAAGCCATATCCAGTTTGTACGTTTTTGACAAAAATAAAATCAACAGGACACGTAACGTTTACATATTTTTTTCTCAATGTCCATGTTGAAATGGAGGCATACTCATCAGGCATGCAGATAAGTTGTTCTGTTAAAATATTGTGTAACGGTTAAACAATCTCATTATCTTCATTATATCGAATTTGAGATTCAAACTTAGTCCCTCGAATCAACACGCCAAGTACGTCAGCAGCTCTGATCAGTAGTTTTCTGTGATTTCTCTGTTCAACAACAGGCGAATGTCGAAGCAGTACCCAAACAAACGGGCCACCGTTTCGTAATATTTTCTTCCTCTTCCTTGTCATATCCTCACTTCTTACTTTCACACACTTATACTTACAGACTTACATGCTGCACCCACACGCAAGAGCTTCTCGAGTTCTTGCGTGTGCGTGTAGTCTTTCGTGCAACAGATTTACGGAATGGAAAAATGGTAATGGAGTACGTTTCCGTAAGGTTCTTGGAAGTATTCCAGACGCATTATTAAGTGAGAAGATACAGAGTTTCACCTGCCAAACTGCTGACAAACGGAAGGTTTGCAACAGTAGACAGTTTCACGGCAAGGAACTCGGCGTGCCTGGATGACGCAATACTGTGACGCGCCAAGGCAAAAGCGAAGAAAACAACAAACAGTAGGCCAGAAAAAGAATTCTCTTCGCGTTCGAAGGAAACAAAAAGGCGAAAGTACACCACTCGTTGTGGAACACTGTGCAGAAGTATGAGTTGTGGCGTCTCAAGTTAGGTACTTGCCTTAGGCAGTAGGGATGTAGCGGAAGTGATTGAAGGAGCTGTAGATACTACTACTCCTCGTACAATGAAGCGACTGGAGACAGTACGTTTCATTCATATGGAGGAAAATACTGCAAAACGTTACATTGCAGAAACGAAATCTTAATTTGTGTCTACAATGATATCACTTTCTGGAGGCAACAAGAGGGGGATACCTACTAGGGGAAAATCCCTCAAACCGACGTACTTGTAGGTCAACGCCGGATCTTGCTATCCAGCAGAGAAATTCCCCGCCATCTCCCGCGATAAAACATGCATTGCGTTTACAGAAATAATGACTTTAGCCGTTGGCGCGCCCGAAATCTCCAATTAGACCAATCACGTTGCACTAGCACGCATACTCAGTTTTTCTGACGCTTAAAAATCTAGGGGCTTTTCACATTTTCGAATGTGCCATTTTCGAAAATTCAGAGTTATCGGGTGCAGAGCAGATATCGGTCGCTGCAGTGTTTTTCATCCGGTCGCGTCTCCTCCCCCCCCCCACCCGTTCTCGCGAAACGCAGTCGGTGCAGCTGTCAACGATGACGGGCTAGGGCAGCGGCTAGTCCATCGGCCGCCGGGACAACGGAAGCGGCCTGCCCACCCGCACCCTGCCTTCACTTTTGCCCTCACCACCATCCACGGTCATCCAGAGGCGTGGGCGTGTTTCTTGTGGCGTGGTACATCGCAGATCTAGAAATACAAGTTTTGGGGTGCCCTGATACCGACAAACTGTATTTTTCAAAACGCCCCTCTGTTTGTCGTTCTGTCGGTCCGTCCGTCTGTCGGTCCGCCCATCTGTCCGTCTAAGTAAGCGCCTAAACCATACGTAGCAGTTTTTGCAAAGTGGATATTTTCCCGTCGATTTTGCTCGAATGAAGGCCCTTGATTTTGAAAACCTTTCTTCAAAATTTGAGGGTTCTCTACCTGATGCCTCCCGGACATTTTCAAAATTTTCTCATAAACGCCTCAATTTTTTCTTTGCAACATTTTTTCTTGCAAGAATAAAGTTAAATACACTTATAGGTGGCATACATCCGATTTTCAAGGTTAACTGTATTTTCAAATATTGCAACAGTTCAATTTTTTTGCGGCGTCATCCCTACTACAACTACAAAATTAAAGATAGTAAATTTTCCTTGAAATGAAATTTGTTATCCATAATTAGTTCATTTCTTAAGATCCTGTACATATTTTTGAAACTTTGAGTAGTTTTCGCGCAATATTGCGTACAGTATGTGCAGTATTAAATATAACAAAAACAATATATTCTTGAAAACTGTTCCACATTTCGTCTTTAAACATTGGTAGGCATAGTACGAATTGTATTCTATGAGTATAACGCACGCATTTTGCTCTATTTGTTTTCAAAATTTAAAAAAATGTACCTTTTTGACTAGCCTCTCACGTCGTTAACATTTACATTAACGCCGATTTTTTCACATTATTTAGGAGTACATTTACACTAGAGCTTAAACTGTTTTTTCGTGAATCTTTTCCAAAATTTTCAATGAAAATTTCCACATATGACGAGATTTTACTCTTCTTAAATATTTTAAAAGTAATATTTTGAATATACCATTAGGAACCGAAAAACTAGGAAATTTAAAAAAATACGTTTAGGCGGCGACGGATTGCAGCTGCCAAGATGATGGGGACAAGGCCATAAAGCTAGCCCAAACCAATGACATTACAACATTGACATTATGTTACTACTTAGTATATTATTACTGTATATTATGACATTAACCAATGACATTATATTATTACTGCGAGAAAGTCAGTGCCATTCTACAGGAACACTAGTTACTTTCTATGAGGACATGCGATGGAAGCGACGCTTTTTTTCACTGAAAAATTCGTATTGTCAGGAACTGATAACGAAAATGACGATAAATGTTTTCCTACATGTAGTTAATTACTTCCCCTAATTCCTTGTGTGGGATGAATTCACGTTTTGTGAGTGATACCCGAAAATCGATTTTCGAAAAATGTTTCGATCCGTATGTGGCCAAAGCTTGTGCCTAAATGGTTCAGACGATTTCCTCGGAAATTAATATTCTCCGATCGATTCATATGAACTGGAGGCCCTGCGAATTTCAAACGGATATTTTTTAAGGAACTTTTCATGACGCCTCAACACCTTCAAAATTTGTTCAAAAATGGCTCTAAATTCTTTGAGTATAACTTGTCCTCTGATATTTTAAAGAACGATAAAAATTAATTAATTTTCCTTGGAATCGATGAATTTTCAAAAATAAAAAATATTTTTTCGGCGTCTTTCTACCACTACAATAATTGAGACAGAGATTTTTCTTTAATAAAATATGTTATACAGAGACATCTTACAATACAGTCAGGCACACCTCTCAAAAATATGATTAGTTTTTCTCGTAATTTTGAATGAAATATAAACAATTATTTTCTAAAAATGGGCTCCAAGTTTCCTGTTTCCTCGGATAGAGCAAAATGATCAAGGTACCATTTTCGGCAACTCTGTATTTTTGTAAATTGCAAAAAATGAACATAGCAAAAGAACAATATTGATTTATTTTATTGTCAAATAAAATATATTGTTAACTAGGGTACTCCAACAGCACGTATTTGCTCGCATTGACGATAACTAACATAATATTATAATATTGCTATTTGTACTTTAATAACACTTTAGCCATCAGTTGAAAGAGTCCAAACCAATTCACTTGAAGCGCTTGTGGTGCGTATCTGCAATTATTTCAAATGTCAGGGATAGCAGTAATTTCTCCTTTTTTCAAAATAGCAAACTTGAATAAATCCTCATCTGTTACAGTATATTCAGCTCATTATGCAGACAAGCAAGTATAATTTCTCATGCTTTACATTTCACATGCAGTATAATCCCTCATACATTTCCACGAAAACTACATTTCAATAACTTCAACCGTTCAAAAATTATAGGCGGTGCTAAATTACGTGACTCATCGTATCCTCGTTTCACGCTCTATTATACGAACATTCTCAAAATAAAATCGATGATCAAGTTCTATTTTATATTTGGTTAATGGAAATTTGGTTAACGAAGTTTGAAGGATCTTTAATATTTTAAATATGCTCACAATGTGTTTTCAAACTTTTGCTTAGTCTGATTTGTATGTGTATGTGCGCAATGAGAACGGGAAATTCGATACACGAACGGGAAATTACCTTGATGTAGAATTTCCAACCTATCTTTTAATATATTAACAATCTTGTTCCTAGCCTTTATTCCATTTTAAATTTAATATGTTGTCCCATAAAGGACAACATATTAAATAAAGCAACATTGTTGCAAAATTGGACACATAAGAAGGTATTTCTACCGCAACTATTGTATAATTACGAAATAAACGTGAAAATTGTTAACCTGTCATACCCTTTTATTGCACTGCAGTACTTTGCACTAATTGCAATTGTTGTAAATTGGTTTGGTTTTCAAATACGCCTAGTTAAAGCAATAAAAACAAGAGTACAATATTGCAGATAACATAGTCCAATTTAGAGAATATTTTAAATTTCAAGATTTAGAGAGAAAAAACAAATGTGAAGAAGAAACGCTCTTTAGCGTGCATGTCATTTCAATTCCAAAATAGTTTTGGGGATTGTGAGTGCCAGATGAGCAAAGTTGAATGAGGGGGTGGTCGGATTTAAAACTTTGAGCGCGCATTACCCGAGATGCAATCGATAAATTCCCTATTTGCAGAAGGTGACGGCGACTATTTCCGGCGCAATTAGCTAAAATCGGCGGCGCGGGGCCTGCCAGCACAGAGCGGGCTGCGTCCGCAGAGCACGTGGGACAGGGCGGAAGACGACGCGGGGGCGCGGGGCGGCGCTGGCCGACGCTGGGCGGAGGTGGGAGCGGAGCGAGGACGAGGACGGAGCTGGGAGAATGGGGTTGCGGGGCAGCGGAGGAGTAGGGCGAAGGAGGGATGGGGCAGGGAGGAGCGGGTCGGGGAGACGCGGGGTGGGTGGAGAGAGCCGAAGGGGGG
>BOPP01000055.1:2679969-2684969 GCA_017312745.1 Gryllus bimaculatus
CACACAAGTTCTACGGCTCGGGCTCAGATAATACACGCAACAAGCTGTTTTGTCTCGTCTTGTAGGTCATCTTTTGTTACTGGATACACATATACCTTCCCAATCTGCGCACGTTTTCTTGTGTTCAAAGTGTAATGTACTGATTTAATTAAAATTTCTTCCAGTACTTCCATGTAGTAAGTCGATTCTTACACGTTGAGAACGATAGCTGTAGCTGTAATATATTTATCAAAAATTGACAAAATTGTACTTTATCCTTTTTAAAGAGCTGACTTTTTACGACAGTCCTTGTTTGAATCAAAAATCGCCATCTCCAATTTCGTAGTTTTGACATGTTAATTTTCTGCAATTTTCGAAAAAACCGATCTATAGAATCGATCAGATCGATGGCCGAATATGGCCTACTCATATTTTCGAAACGTTGACTCTGAACTTATTTACAGATCAATCTTTAAGGACCGCATTTAATTCAGAAAATCTTAAATTTCAATATTGTAGTTGTAGGAAGACGCCCCCAAATATTGCACTTTTGCGATTTTCAAAAACTCCGGAATTTCAGTGAAAATGAGACCTGTACCATTCTCTTTTGCGTTCTTTACTCTTAACGGGGACAAAGTTATATCAAAAAAATTGTGCCAATTTTTTCAGAAAATTTTGAAAATATGTCTTCATGTAAATCCTCAAAAATCAAAATATCCGTTTGAAACTCCAATGGCAGGAGTTCATTCAGATCGTTGGGGAATATCAGTTTTGAAGAAAACGACTGAACGGTTTAGGCATTAGCGGACATTTGCCGTCAAGAGATTTTTCGGTATCAAGGACCCAGAAAACATGGATACTGGCTACACTACATGTTAGAGGATTTTTTGTATATTTAGCAACACGATTTATCCAATTTTTAGTTACCAGGGAACGAAAATAAGAGATTTTCTGCCGAAAATTCGCCGTTTTTGGCCGCAAGACATTCTCTTCATACGAAGAACCTTCGTAAAGGCCATAAAGGAAAAATTAAAGCTCATATTAAAGTGGATGTAAAATAACACGTTCTTTGGCAAGTCATGTGTCAGTCTATATTAATGATATAAAATGGCATGTGGGGCGTGCAGAATGCGTGGTGGTGGCAACCATGGACATGTACTGCAGACCATCCTGGTGTGAACGGCACTTAGCGTGCATTATGTGGCGAAGAGAGCGCTAGAAACTGGATGTGAAGAAAAGAGGGTGTAGAGGACACGTACAAGGAGTGTATGATTCATAGAGGGCACGAAGAGAAGACAGCGCGTGGTGCAGGCCAGTCGTCTCGTGTACGACGTGTCGTGGGGACAAGTGGGTCAGATCTCTCTCGTAGAGACGTAGACGGACACGAGAACTGGCGAGAAGAGAGTGGTGAGGACGGGTGGCGAGATGTTCGTGGGAAAACCGAACCCTGGCATGAAAGTGACGCAGGCGAGATTTAAGCGTGCGGGGCGTAGAGGAGATTTACGGGCGTGTGGCACAGACGAGTTTTAACCATGAAGGGCTTAAAGTGGAGTTACAGGCGTGTTGCGCAATCGAGTTTTAAGAGAGGAGGTCGTAGAATGGCATGAGAGGTATGTGGTGCAGGCGAGTTTTAAGCGTCGTGGGCGAAGTGGAGCCTTAGGGGATGCAGTGCAGTGCAGTTTTAAGCGTGAAGGACGTATGGTGGCTTTAGGGGCGTGGAACGGGGGCCGGTTTTGTCGCAGAGGGCTTAGAGTGTCGTTAGGGACGTGAGGCGCGGTTAGTTCTGGCGTGGAGGGCACAGGGCGGTGGTCAGAGCGTGTGATGCAGGCGAGTCCTCGTGCGGATAGTGTCGTTGGGGACCTCTGGCGTGGAAGGCGTAGGGTTTTTACGGGCGTGTGGCGCAATCAAGTTTTAAGATTGGATGTCATAGAATGGATTGGGATTGTGGTGCAGGCAGGTTTTAAGCGTGAGGGCGAAGGGGTGACGTTAGGGGCGAGCGGTGCAGTCCAGCGTTAAGCGTAGAGGACGTAGCGTTAAGCGTAGAGGAAGAGGGGCCGAGTTCTGGCGCAGAAAGCTTAAGAGTGTCATGAGGGGGGTGAGGCGCGGTTAGTCCTGGTGTGGAGGGCGCAGGATGGTGATCGGAGCGTGTGATGCAGGCGAGCCCTCGTTCGCAGAGCGGTAAGGGGCCTGTGGTGTGGAAGCGTAGGGGTTTTTACGGGCGTGTGTTGCACAC
Source organism: Gryllus bimaculatus (assembly GCA_017312745.1). Lineage (NCBI taxonomy): Eukaryota > Metazoa > Arthropoda > Insecta > Orthoptera > Gryllidae > Gryllus > Gryllus bimaculatus. Next base: position 2,682,182 of record BOPP01000055.1, read on the forward strand.
GAGTCCCATCGTGGAAAACATGAGGTGGTTTTAGGGGCGTTTGGCTCAGGCGAACCCTGGAGTGTAGGGTATAGGCTCGCGTTAGGATGACAAGTGGCTTAGGTAAGCACTGGAGTGAAGTGCGTCAGGTAATGTAACGGCGTGTGACACTGACGAGCTGTGGTGGAGAGATTGTAATTATGGTGTAAGTGTAGCGTTCGGAGAATGTGACGCTGTTAGATAACGAAAAGACGATTTATTGCGAAATTGGAGAAACGATAACACATACAAAATAACAAGTAGTTCTCAAAGATCCGACGCATATTCATAATTATTATAAAATCTTGACTCTTAAAATTAAAAGCAACAAACTGGAAAACATTTTCAAAAATCAGGACACGCAGTACAACATAAAAAAATCAGGACAATTCCTTTCAAAGGAGGACGTTTGGTATTCCAAGCAGCATTTTCACAGACGCATATCAATTGGGAAACAGGTTCCCCAAATTCAAGTTCAACGAAAATGGGACCCATGCCATTTTTAAGCATACCTTGTTCAATGCGTGGAAAAAGTTTGGAGCGCTTTTTAAACGTATTTTTTTACAATTTGAATTAATTTCATGCAGGTATTACTACACTTAAAAAATTGCACATGAACTTTTTAATTTTTCGCACTTACTTCCTAAGAAGAGAAAGTTATGCAAAGTTGTGCGCCGGAAAACGAAAGGTTCTCAGCATAAAAACTCCCTTTGCCGTGTCCTGGTAACGTAGAGGTGGATAAATCCTGTTGCTGTATTGGTTTTTATTCAATAGTCCACAAATTTAAAATTTTTACGATTAATGCGTTGCATATTAAGTGATTATACTAATTCTATTAACAAACATAATTACAATTTTATTAACAAATACATTATGTGCCGTAATCATATTTACATAAAATATAAACATATTTTCGTAATATGCAAAAAAATAAAAGCTGACACATTTTAGTTCATAAAATTATTTGGATTATTACAGATTTTCTTTTTTACTCGTAAGAGTTAACCTTTTTCCAAAAGTTCTATTTCTTCATTTTCAGTCCCTTCACTTTAAATTGTAAATTACTTCCTCTGACACGTGTAGCCAAAACCCATATTATGTGAGTCTTTGATACCTAAAAATTGATTGCTTTTTAAAAACATTATTCCGTCCTCCTTGGTCAACCCTGGTGCTAAACCGTTCAGCCGATTTTCTCCAAAATCGACATTCCCCGATCAATCTAAACGAACTCATGGATTTGGGACTTTCAACTGGATATTTTAATTTTTGAGGCTACTTTACAAGAAGCCACAAAAACATTTTCAAAATTTTCTCCAAAACAACACCATTTTTTTTATTGTTCTCGGATAGTGTAAAGGACGCTTAAGAGAATGGTACACGTAGGTCGCATGTCTGAATGTTGGAAAATTGCATATTGAGAAATAATACGACTAAATATTTACTGTTATATTATATATATGCAATTCGGTACATTATAATTATAAATATTTTTATTTTTATTATTATTATTATTATTATTATTATTATTATTATTATTATTATTATTATTATTATATTATTATTATTATTGTTGTGCGGGAGTGCAGCATTTCAGCACGGGGGCGGGGGCCCTGGAAAGAGCGGCCACTCCGGGGCCCAAATGTCGCTTTCCGGCCGCAGGTCCGCGTGCGTTGCGTGTGCGGTGGGGGGTGGCGGCGCGCGTGGCGGCGCGGCCAGCCGCAGCATTCGCCAAATATGCCATCGGCCACAGTTAGGTGCCGTAGCCCCAGCCTCGCCGCCGCCCGCGCAATAGTTGGCCGTTTGCAAACCGCCCGCGCCGCCCGGTGCGCCCCTTCCCCGGCGGAAGGGGCGGGCGGGACCGCTCGCCAAAAATTGTATCGAATACCACGGTAGTCGTAAAATAATGCAATAGAACTACTGGCCTGCAGCGGCAAACGTGATGCCGGCGCGTGTGTGAAAAATGCGGCCATGGAGCGTCAGAAAACGACTGATTTTAAACTGCACACGTGGATACTGAGGCTTGTTTCTTCCTCGTCGGCTGTCATGAAGACATCGGCTGTGTCGAAAGCACTGACGCATTGAGAATATATGGGAAGCCATGTCTGTCCGTCTGTCTGTCCGCCCACCCGTAATTCTGTACGTCTGTGGTGAACGCTAGAGCCTAGGCGATTTTCTTCAAAGTTGATATTCCCCGATCAATCTGAACGAACACGAGGCTTTGGGAGTTTCAAACGGAATATTTATATTTACGCGTACTTTACATGAAGCCTCGAAAACAGCCTCAAATTTACTAAAAATTGGCAACATTTTTTTTTCATTCAAGTTTGACCTCGGCTAGCGTAAAGAACGCTTAGAAGGTACAGGTACAGGTAATGGTACATGTTTTGTTTTCGGTGATATTTCCTCAATTTTTTGAAACGTGAATACGTGCAATTTTTATGGGCGTCTTTCTAAAACTGTAAAATTGAATATTGAGATTTTTTCTTAATGAAATCTGTTTCTTAAAAACAGATCATCAAATGAGTTCCTGTTTGATTTTTCTAAAAATATTTGTAGTTTTTGTGTAATTTTGCTCGAAAAAAGGCAATTAAATTTTTTAAAACATTTTTTTCTAAAAAACCGTTCGATTTATCTTCTTTATCTCTTTTTCTGTTATTGTTATCTAAATTTTCTCCGCACTTGCAATAAGAGACGGTAAAAATATGGCTCTAGTCGTATTTTCGGTGAATTCTCCTTCGTTTCAGAATTTGCAAAAATTTATCATTTCAAA
>BOPP01000055.1:2689969-2700248 GCA_017312745.1 Gryllus bimaculatus
GGTACAGTACTTGGTACGATAACAGTTGGTACATGAGGACTGGTAGGTTATTTCGGGTGCGGATATGACAGCATACTTCTCAGCTCAAATATTGGTGCAATTGGTATTCAATTAGCTTAACGCGGGGGGGGGGTGTTGCTTCAATTCCCTAATTCCTTTTATCACAGCTTAATACATGTGTGTTGTGTGTGTGTGTGTGTGTGCTGTGTGTGTGTGTGTGTGTGTTCGTGTTATGTGTGAACGTGAGAGTGAGCATTCATGTATAGGAATGTGTGTGTATGTATGTATGTATGCATGTGTATGTATATATGTGTGTGTATGGGTGTATATATGTGCCATAGATGTATTCAGGTCTGTGTATGTTTATATATTGAGTGTATATGCTCGAAAGAAGTGTAGTGTAAATTGTTTTTATATGGTAAATTGTTTTTGTATTATAAATGTTCATATATTGTAAAACTGTAGGGTTGTGGCTACCACCTGGCAATCAGCCAATTGTAGCCAAATAAATATTATTATTGTTATTATATTATTATAAATAAATTGTTCAAGATATGAAATAGTTATTAGCAGTTTTATGTGAGCAGTAAGATGAAATTCGCCTCGCCATGTGTAGCAGAAATTCAGCTCCCAAAGGTTGTCTTTCCGGGAATGCGACAATTATGTTTTTATCACATACGAGCGTTAGAATCTTGTTACAAACACAAAGTATGTCACGGATGATTTATATATCACGTTTGCCATATATCCACGTGCTTTTTTTAGATCTTAGCGTAAACACCCCGTCAGCTGATATTCTCCGCCCACGTTTAGTGCGCGCGTGCCAGCAAAGAAGGCACATTGTGAGCGTCTATGATTCTCAATTATGCACTTTCTTTCTCTGACGAAAAACATATTTTAACACTAGCCAAAAATACTCTCCCTAAAAACTAGAAACTATACAGTGAGCAACTGACTGGTCTGGGATTGCGTTTCAACTAAGCAAACACCCAGAGCGTTTTTCTCTTGACTTGTCAGTGCTGCACTGTGATTTTGTGACGGTTCTTCCTTTAATTTGTCCACAAAATACGCTTTTAAAGTCCGCTTCGTAGTCATTCGCGTAATAGTCAATTTAAGACTACGTAGTGGACATATTCATCAGGTGACAGTGTCAAAATCTCACTACAAAAATTCATCTACAATACATGTACATTATTTTACAAAACCTTGCCTGATGACATTGAAAGATTAAACTCGATACAAAAGTAAGCCCCAAGTAAAATCTTTTCTGTTGCACAACTGTTTCTATACAATTAGAGACTATACCGAGCACCCAAAAGGAAAATAATATTAATTTTGAACAACAATGAAATTTAATGTATTATTTACAATTTGGATTGTAGAATGATAAAGAACATGCAACAAGTATTGTCCTTCAGCTTCTGTGTCAATGACCTCCATCTCAATCAGATTGTCATCCAGTTTCTCTGACCCTTGAGCAAATTCTGAGATGGCCACTGGGTTTGCTTCTGAATGTAACTTCAAATTAATTTCTCCCCATAGCACGTAACACACAGCTTTGAACTGTTATTGACGTAAATAAATAAATTATCCGCTTCGTGTGTTAACGATTCAAGCGCCTATATAAGATTCAGTCAGGAGCTTAGAAAGGTAAAGAACACGGTAGAACGAGAGCTGAACGCAACCCGGCGCACCTGTGTCACAATTTGCTAATTTCATTCCTACGCAAGGGGAGCACTGATGGACTTGATTCAAAGTAGTAGATGTATTTTTATTGTTATTTTTGTTGATTTTGAAATAGTTGTTTCTAGATCGATATGGGAGGGAATGTTTGGTCATTCTCCATTATGGCGCTTCATGGTCGCCAAACGCCTCGAACAGGTTTTGACTCCCGTATTCACCTACGGAATCATTGATTGATTGACATTTAAATAGTGCTTCAAGCGCTATGGTCATTGGTACTCATGTCGAATAATTTAAAACAGTAACATATTATTACAAGACCGAATGCGGAGCAATTATCACGCATGTTAAAAGCATATATTGTGACAATTCTGAGCTCGATAAATCGACTCAAGTGCCTCCTCCAATCCCTCATTACGTAGCAGTGACAACCAGGCGGGGTACCCACGCCCTGTGACGGGGCGGGGAGGGATAGGATGGGAAAAAGGGGCAAGAAAGAGGCGGTGCTGTTCTTGGTAAGAGGCCGTGCGACGGAGAAGTGAGCAGGCCAAGGCAGTTGAAAGGGAGCACGTAAAGAGCGAGGCGAGTTTTCTGGACGTTGGCCGTGCTCCAGGGCCCTTGCGAGGCACTCAAATGCCCGAAAAGAGGTGCGCGGGCCGAAACATTTGTCGAGGAGACTATGTCAGCGTCGCTATAACCTCGAGACGGATCTTCAACGCATCGAGGTCCGCCACTGACAATGGTATTCCGAGGGGGCCGTGACTGGTGCCACAAGAATTGAATTACATTGGACTATTTCTCCTAGAGGGTTCTAATGATTCATCCACTTCAGACCTCTAATAAACTTTTACAACCATCTCTCACTGTCAAATGCGCTAACGCTATACAAATTACTCATTCGCCCAATACTATTACACGCATGGACTGGACCAATGTCGCCAAAACCGATCTCAAAGTATTTCAAAATAAATATTTAAGATTAATAACAAGAGCACCATGGTTCATTAGTAATAAACAGTTACATCTCGATCTAAACATAAATGAAGTAACACACCAAATATCATTCCTATCAAACAACTTGTACACAAATTTATCCTTCACATATCCTTCATCAACTCACTATAGACTCGGTAAAAATCCCGAAAACAAAACCAGAATTAAAAACAGATTCCCACTCCCTTCTTCCCTCCCGACATTCGCAAATGTTGAATAATTCTCCTGAGGTGATTTTTGTTTCCTCTCCCGAAATTACGAGTATGTTCAGTAGAATTTTAACCTAAATTAAGTTAATTAGATTAAGTCATTGCGATTGCAAAGTTTTTATTACAAACTGAACATTGTACGCAACAAATACATTAAAAAAAAAGTGTTCCAATGATGAGAATTGTCCATCAAACATTTCCTAGGAACTTCAACAGCAAGTTACTTGTTCTGAAAAGTATGTCAATGTGAGAATACTTTGGTTAGTTTTTATAGTTACACTGTTCTGTTTTACATTTGTATAATATGCCTCTGTAAAATAAATGCCTTTCCATCGCAAATTATTAAATGAAGTGCGAGAGTAAATTATAAATAAAGTAGTACTAATTATAAAATTATCTTTAAAGTGTGGATAACATATATAGAAATGTGTAATGTATTGAATTGAAGCTACGAAATAGCTGTTGATTTTTGCCGAAAATGCTTGGAGGGTACTTAATACTGTCATCAATGCATGGGTATGCTTTCATGTTTATTTCACATTAATATTACCATTACTAATGTTAGTTATAGTCAGTATTAGTTTTTCTCACAGTAACTTACACTTAATTTTATTAATTGCTTATTTATAATTTAATTCATTAACTTACAAAATTGTTAGTTTTATGTTACAGAATACTCTGTAATTGTCGATACAGAGATGAGTAATATAATTAATTTTTTCTTGTCTTGAATTTCCTAAAGATTTCACGATGGAGCCCCTGAACACAATAAATCACAACGATACAGTGATGCTCGGGTCTAATACATCCCAATTTATCGTAATCAATGATAAATTACAAAACAGTGAATTATATATTAAACAAAAAGCGCAGGAATCATACAAATATTAAGTAATGTACGACTGGAAAGTATCATGTATTAAGGACAAATAACATAAAACCCCATATTATCCTTTTCTCTCAAAACTGATGGTAAAGTCCACTTTCCCACAGAATGAAATAGAAGTTGGAGAGCGCAAACTCATTTCTGAGCATATTCCGTAGAGAGCTGGTTAGAGAGTGTCTACGAAGACTGCCAACAAACTTTCCACAGTGTAAGAGAACGTGCACAGAACAGAGAGGTCCGCCCGAGATGTGGAACAGATGGGAGATTCTCCGTGCAGGTGAAAACCATGCGAAAAGTGTCAGTGGTCGATGCAAAAACGCGCACACGTGTCGTTCTCTGAACGACCGAAAATGGAACGCGATTAGAGCAGGAATAGTCGGAACACAATGCATTTATCTGGGGTTATTGTCCAAGCCACAAGAGTGACAATATTTTCTGACCTTCAAAAATACACCACCCCTAGCCTGCGTTGAACATACTAACGTGGGTTTAGAAAGTATACACGCAACCCCCACACCATTTGAGGGACAAGGCTGTGTAACAACAATGTAAAATTGAAAGTTGACTAATTTCGTTAGGTGCAATACTAACAATGTCTACAGATACTGAATGCTGCAGTTTTAATCTGTATCTTTATCTGAATAATGAGTTATTGCAGTTAGCAGTCACGTTTGCCAATAATGAATCTCAATGGGTCCTGGCCAGACACCGTTAACTGCCTATTCACAACATGCGTTGATCTTTGCAATTCAAATGTGGTGCTTTTCGGAGCTCATTGTGCGATGTTGCCACAATGTGCATTTCCATCTCCTTCATTATGCGCAAAGGCGATTCGCACTCATCTCACACACATTTCATTTCCATCATTAATCCTTGCTCACATAGGGGCGCTCGCCATCCACCAATGTAAGTAGGGCTTCCCGCCCATTAATGGAAGTGCTACAATTTCTGAAACCTGTTGCCTTTTGCGCATTGCAACGTTCTTTTTTTCTACTCATTATTCTTTGCGCAGAGAAAACGCTTCGACTTGAATGAAATGACTTGCTAAATAAAACGAGGGACTCCGAAATTCAAATCAGTTGAGTTGGCTCACGGCATCAATGCAATGCTACTGGCCGGGAGGTCCTATAGTTAGGAATCTCGACAGTGGCAAGATTTTCGACACTAGCTAAATCAAATTCAGCCGCAGCCTGGAAGAGAATTCTATCGACTAGCTGGTGTCGTCGGTAGATTTCCGTCATTTCTCCGATAAATACCAGGCGAATGCCGGAGTAGAACCCTTGCAAACGGGTCGAGAGCCGGCGACAGACCGATCTCTCTGTATAGCTATATGTAGCTAAATAACTAAATATTTATAACATCTAACATCAGAACAACCTTTCCAATAATTATTTTTAATCTGTTCATAGCATACGCCTCCAAGGAAATTTAAAGCTTTAATCACAAAACTCAGAATGCAAGCTTTAAATATCGCGTATCAAATACTGAATGCTCTTATTAAATGTATTGAATTCATTATTACCATTTCAATAGCATCTTATTGCCATTTCAATAGAATCTTATTGAAATGGTAATACTGAAGTTTTAAAAGGCATAGATTACAAGCACTTAAAACAATTTCAGTTGAATTCAAATTCCATTTGGACCCGACACAAAAAATCAGATGATACATGCATGTTATCTTTAAATATCCCGTTTTAAATCCTAACGGTATTATTTTTTAATTCTACATGATTACATGTTGTTTCTAAATTTGTGTATTTCCTTTGGTTTAATGAAAGAGAGTTAAGGTTGGGTCTTCCATTGAAACCTCCATATCTGGATATTTCTCTCTTAATCGATCGATACGTCTTTCAAAGAGTTATTCTATTAATTTTAATGTATAATATTTACCTTTGTCGTCCTCATATTTTTATCGATTTTAGAAAACTTATGGTATTTCTTTTTATCTTTGGATTTGGGATTAATACAGTCTTTTTTAAATTGTATTTTATAAAATTTCTTTAGATTACGTTTCTAAAAGTTATAAAAAAAGTTCAACCATTATTTTTGTTTCAAATTCGGTTACAAAATAATTCCTTACCATTTTACTGCATTTATCAGAGAACTCTGGTAATACCCATGCAGCAATATTAAGTATTAATTCCTCTCGAATATATGTACTAGAAACAGTTTAATTTAGTAATTTATAGCTTCCTTTCACAAAATACCCATAGCTGGAATTCCAGTCGTCGCTTTTACCATTGTAATATTCTATTAGTTACTGAGATCAAGTATTTTGTAAGCAGTTTTTAATATTTCACCTGCAAATTTACACAATTTCTAACCGTAGCAGTAATCTGTGTTTTTGTCAATAACAAATTTAAAATCTCCAAATAATCCATACCAATACCTTTCTTCAATTTTCAATAGAGGAGAGTAGAGTGCAGTACAGTACAAGTACAATAATAGGAACTTCTAAGCCCTCAAAATTTAATTCATTTTCATATTCCCCGAATATGAAGGGAGAAGAATGGAGAAGAAGTGCCGGAAGACCGAAGTAGGGGTTAAGGAACCGGCAACAAGACGAAGAAGACATTCCGCATTTATAGAAACCCGCTGAGCACCTCTTTTAACAGGAAGGCTGATAAAAATGGCTCACATAAAATATTTATGATGTTTATTTCTTACACTGATATAAACCTGTTTATTTTTAACCCAAAATTACTCTTAAAGGAGTATATTTATTAATATTTAAACGTAAATTATTCACCTGTGCTAACTCTAACCCGACCTTTGACCCAGGCAATCATCACATCTTGCAACAACCTGATTGGTTTGATGCTGCCGTCATACACCTAATTGATCGCCATGATGTAAAATAAAACTGAAATACATTCTCCATCAGTATCTCAAAATTAGCAAAAGTGCATTCCAATTCCAAATTAATTTTGAAAGGTTTAAACTCAATCAAATTATCAACAATGTTGACTGCATCCTTTTCTATAAATTCCATAAAAGACATAATATCCATAGCTCCCTGATTACTGATATACTAATACGTCCTTAATCTTGACTTAGCAGTCGATTCAATTGAATTAAAACACTGTTCTCTACCATATTCATCAATATGAGGCGAATTATGTCTAAACTCAAATATTGACCCCAGTCCTCACATGGGTCCTTATGTAAACGAGATCACATTTTCGTAAATAAGTCGTCAAAAGGAAATTAATTCGTCCATGGTTTTTCATCCTTAGACTTTAATATTCTGATTTGCCTTCGAATGTAATACCAGATCTGCTTTACGAAATTTCTTAACATTACCAATATAACAATCCCAATAGTATAGCTATAGTATACAACGTTCTAATATCCCCTACCTGCAAATTTTGCACGACCATTGATATAACATTTTATTTCAGTTAATTTTCAGAAACGTGAATTTCACACGTACACTACACTACTACAAATACGTTGTAGCGGACATGTTGATAACACACCTTCGCCCGCAGAGCGCGAAGTCCTTGTAGTTTGCATTTCTGCGGCCGGTGGAAGGGCTCCAAAGCGGCTGTTCTAACTGCACTTGTAAATGCATTAAAGCGTCGACCCGACGCAATGCCCAGCGCGTCGGACGGCCCAACAAGTCAATGAATATCCGGCCCACTCCACCTGAAGCGGGGGCAGGCTGCCTCTCGCCACCATCGCCGACCAGCCTTCTGCGCTTCACCGCCTATTCTTTTCTCGCTGTCGCTGTTTCCGTCCCCTAGCCCGAGCATGGCGGGGTGCGAATGGGCGGGAAGGGCGAGGAGGGGCGGGGGGCGGAAGCGCGGGAGAGCGGTGGGAAGGGCGGGAAAGGGGGCGTGGAAGGGGCGGGAAGATGCGGGAACAGGGCGGCGAAAGTTGGGGAGGGAGGAAGGGGCCGGGAAGGGAGTAAGGGGAGGTAAGGGGCAGCGAGGGGCGGGAAGGGGAGCGAAGGGAGCGATGGGGCGGGAGGGGCGGAGGGGAGGGGCGGGGAGGGGCGGGGAGGCGGGAGGGGGAGGGGCGGCGCAGGGGAGGGGAGGCGGGGGAAGGGCGGAAGGGGGCCGGAGGGCGGATAGGGCGGGGGAAGGGCGGGAAAGTGTGGAAAGGGGTGGGAAGAGGGGTAGAATGGGGCGGAAAGGGCGGAGCGGTGGGCGGAGCGAGGGAGAGGAGGAGACCGGGTGCCGCGCGAAGCAGATCGGAGGCGGCCTAGCGGGCGGCTTGGGACCAACGCGGCCTGGTCAGCCGGGAGCGCCTGGGCGTGGGCGGGGGCGCGGGCTTAGGGTGGGCCGGCGGGGCGGGGGCGGGGGCGCCGCCGCCGCGCCCAGTGAAGAGCGCGCGGCCCGGAAATGGCCTTTTCCGGGTGCGGCGGATTGTGCAGCGGGTGTCCGGGGCCGGCCGACGCGACCGACGAGCGGAGGGCGGAGGGGGAGGGCCCCCGGGGATCATTTGGCCCAAAGGCGCCGCCCGCGCCGGACGCACTCCACGCAGCTGGCGGAGGCGCGGGGCGACGCGACGGCCCGAGGCTCTGGCCTAAACGAGATAGGGGGGTGCGGTTTATGGGCGGATACAAGGATAGTGACAGCGGGAAGGGACAAATCGGCTCCTTTTGGCGGAAATAAACATACAGAAAAATCAGTCGCTGGTTGACCTTGCAGCGCATGCAAGCGGCTTTGCCCTTTTAAAGAGCAGACAAGGCATTCCAAGGCACTCGAACTGCCACGTGAACTGCCATCTACCCTTGTTAATTAACCTTTTAAAGGCATTGTACACAACAACTCCCGCTGTTTCGGGCGCAATTGGGAGATTTGGAAACCGTGCGCGGATCGTTTCTTCTCGATTTCGATTTTCGTTCTCACCTTTCTTCTTTTATATGCTTTAAAGTAGGATGGCGTGAAATGGGGGTAAAGAGTTAACAGTAATCATATCGCCTCAGTAATTTGTATCGCTGACCTCTCCAGCAAGGTCCCTTTTACGCTTCTGAGTAATCTAATTGTAGGTATTTTAAAGATTTAGATTACTCTGAGATATGTATTTCAACTGTTACAATAAAATAGGTTCTAAAGTATTTCCTTTGAAATTATAAAAGCTATTTTAACGTTTATGAGGATCCATGTGTCTGCAAAATATATTGATGTTTACAATATCTGTTATTTCCTTTTCAGCGATTGTTTTCGTTTGGAGGAGGCGTTTGCAGGGGCGCGGGGCAGCCTGCGCTGGAGAAATCAGCTTCAGCTACAGAAATCACGCGTCAAATATCAATCGGAATGAACACCTCTCGCCTCTCCTTTGTTTCAAATATTTCAAATGTTTATAAATCAATGTAAATAAATGTAAATAAATCAAAAATTTCAAATGTTTCTGGGGTTTCAAATATTGGAGATACAGCAAATTTGTTTTCCTAGCGTACGTTTACCAGGTTTGCACTTTTAAGTCACAGGACACATGTTCACATTTCAACATTCGTGCACCAGAATGTAAACATAACATGGTTTTAATATAGCTTAAACTCGAATACTTAATTTCTGCACTTCTGCACTTCTGCATTTCTGCACTGCAAGTTAATTCACTTTCACTATGTTGTATACAATTTACGTTTGCTTAATATTCACACGCTGTCTGTTAACTTGTAACGTCGGTATTTGATTTATCTTTGTTACATTCACAATTTTCATCATCTAGATCTTTTATCATATTTGATTATTATTATTATTATTATTATTATTATTATTATTATTATTATTATTATTATTATTTAGTCTCTACTGCGTCTTTCTCTCCAATGCTTCAGTACTTTTAACTTCTCCGACCCTTGAAATTCTCCTCACTCTAGTCTAATCAAATATGTCAGAGGGTCTGTTTAATTTCTCTCACTCGAGATTTTAAAATGATAATAGGAATTCAGAGTCCAATTTGAGGAAAGATAAAAGCATTTAAAATAAGTAAATATAAGATAAGTTGTCATAAAACAGAACACCCTTTCTGACATTATGTCTAAGGGTCACTCAAAATTACGGGAAAACTACTAACATTTCAAAAACCATTGTCTGACATTATTTACAGATCTTATTTTGAAGAACAAACTTTGTTAAGAGAAAAATATCTATCTTCAATATTTTTGTTTGGCTTAGAAACACTGTGCTTGAAATTTTAAATTTTATTAATGGAATAAACAGTAACGTACCAAGTTTGGTTGTCCTTAATCGAAGAAAACATTTTTATTTATTTATTCACTAAGGACATTCAAGAATTAAATAGATACATTGGTCTGGCGAAAAATAGTAAATATAACAAGATTTGTACATTTAGGACATAAAATTGGTTTTACTGGGATACGCCTGGCCATTTGGAGGATGAGCATTGTTGTCTCCATAACTTCAAAATGAACTTGAACAATGGCGAGGTAAATAGTTCTTTGCAACCGGTATAAAAATGATGCTAACCTGTTGGGACAAGTTCGTAACTGTTGGTAGGGATTATATTGAAAAGTAGGCAGATGAAGGGGGGG
>BOPP01000055.1:2774274-2795351 GCA_017312745.1 Gryllus bimaculatus
ATCTCTTCTCGAACACTACCATCTCCTACTAATCCGCAACTTGCCTCATTTTCATTTACCCGACCCCTCTATACTCGCAACCGCAAAGCATTTAGAAAGACTCTATTGCCGCATACTATGAAACTAACCTCCCTATACCTCTACCTCCTAAATCGTTTACCTCTCATCACATAATTAAAAAATTATACCAATGATACCAAATTTTATTATCCTATATTTGCATTTGTTTATTATTGCTAATTGTATAGAATTTATGCCATATATGAATTAATTAAAACTTACATTGCTTCATACACGTTATTTAATTGCACTACCTGAACCTACACGTACTCATGCAGTTGACTCTCCTCATTAAAGTAATCTTCGTAATGTTCACCATTTGCTATACAATGTAAACCTCGAATCAAAAACCGTAAATCTATCTTACACTATCTAAACTTACTTTTTCCTGATACTACCAAACACCTATCTAACATCAAACCAGTAAAAAAAGAATCCAAAACCAATTCCTTTCATTTAAAATCTTCCTCACACTTACACACTGAGATTGGTGCAAAATACATAGAAATCAAACAACTATAAGCACAAACTCTCTACTTTGTAAATTCACAACATCCCCAAAATATCATCCCTAATGCATGTGTTGTTACCTTATCTTTACATAATCACAATTTTCAAAAACCCTATAATATACTGAGGACAAACCATCACTATTCGCAAAAAAAAAAAAATCTCCAAACACTGAATAATGCTCTAACAATATTTCATTATAACATTATTAAATCTAATCATAAGGATAGAGATCATATTGTATTTAAGAAAAAATATACCTCAATCATTATTAAAATAATCAAAAAAATCAATTCTAAAAATCAATTTAATGGAAATCCACTAGTGAATAAATATTAGTATAAAAAATAAAAAAATGCCTCCAATTTTCATAACAAAATCATATTATACATCAAAAATCAAAAATACATTAAATCAGCCGAACATATATAATGACGAATATCCATCTAGGTTGAAAGTCCTTATACTTCCTCTCTCAAAAACAGCTCCACAAATACAATCGTCGAAAATACTAATTCTTAATGTATTTTTTCCGTTCACATGTTCTATCCGATTCCAACCTCACTGAACGTGAACAGAAATCAATACTATTCAGCTGCACGGTTCGCTCGACCTCGCTCAATTTCCAGCCGATCGCTCCAACACTCCCGTTCTCTCCCCCTCCCGCCCTACCCCCTCGACCCACATACTCCTCTTTTCGCCTCACCCTATCCCCTCCCCCCCCTTCCTCTAATCGCTCTTACTCCGCTTCCCAACTCCCAAACAAACCGCCACGACCCCACTCATCTCTGGCCCCGCCGCGAACGAACCTAAGCGCCAAATCTTTTATCTATTAATAACTCTATCAGAAATCGATAGAAGGTATATAAACGACGCACCTGTAATTAAAAACCTCTCATGCGGTGAAAAATAAAAAAAACAAACACACAATCCCGATGGCTCAACCAGTTATTATGAAAAATACTTCATTTCGTCATTACCATTATTTGTTTTATCTTTAAATTTAGGATAGAAAAGTGGTTTTGTGATACTATATCAACCAAACTATTTCTGTAATTACGAAAAAGATCAATCTTTAAAACCAAGTATAACCTCAGAAACACCATAGTACTACTAATTAAGTATAATAAAAGGTTGTCATAACACAAACACTTAAATACAAATACTTAATAGACTAGACTTTTCAACTTGCGTCACATACGTTGCTTCCACTGAGGTATCGTAACGGTCGCACACGTAGTCTGGGTAATATGACGCAAGTGAAATTCACTACGACAGTATGAAGTAACGAAAATCAAATCAAATATAATTTTTCAGTCAAAAAAACTATCAGTTTTATTTTCAACTTCTACTAACAAACCATATTACACCAGCTGCATATAATCTTCAATTTTCGCATCTGAAATCAGAAAAGGTATATGCCATAAGTAACACACCAAACATCTACATATGATAAAAAATAATATTATCGGTCCTCATACTCAATATAATAAGACAATTATACCATAAACACTATCACAAATACGTCACATCACCATTTCAGACATACTCTATATAAAATAAAAATAAACATTCTCAAAGAGAATCATTATTATCAAAAACATAATATCACTACGAATCTTATCTCGTGGTATAAATAACAGTTCATTAAAAAAATCCAACTAATATATCATACCATTTTATAATCAATTGTGCCTAATGCCACCAAAACCAGCTTCTCCTCATAATATATGCCTCAAAATTTTGAAATAAACAACAATCCACATACCTTTCAATCTCCACGACGCTCTACTTCGTTTCATAGCAACTATAAATTCATCGAAATATCATAACTATAGCATAAAATACAACCACTCAGCCTGTTACAACTCACACCTAGCTCCCTCCTTTCAATCCTCATCTACCCCAATTTATACTCTTACACCATAGATCTTCTTCCAACTATTAAAAAAGTTCAATATATGCGATAGAATTATTACAAGTCACCTATTATCATTTTCAAATAACCCAATATAATATATATTAAATTATCTATAATCAATTATCAACTCTACGCCCACCTATTCACTATACACCAAAACGTCGAATTAACAGGTATACACGGTACTAAATAAGAATTAACACTCGCCAATATCACAATTATCCAACAGAAAAAAACCAATATCTAAACATCATCTACCACACTAATAACCCCATCATAATCCGTAGTTATGAAAAAATAATACATTAACCAATAAAATAGGCTTAAACCCAATATAAACTCTACCCGAGTCTCATATCAGCAAATAAAATTACCAACTATACCACCATAACACGCTTCATTCTGACCACGCCTACAAAACTACCTAATTAATAAAAGAATTTATCTAAAAACAAATAACCACAAAAAACTACAAAAATAATAACCATTAATATTTTCATACAATTTATCTCACATAAAATATTTAAATTTTCATTACAGTAATATACTTTAAGCCTAATATCATATTAGAAATATTCTATTAATTATGGATTTTAAACTATAATCTATTAAAATAATAGTACAAAAACCGTATATATCGTTATATGAATATCACCCATTATCAATATAAATAAATCATTATTATGGGAAATTATCTATAATTACTAATCCAATAATCACACCTTATCACCACCCAACTTAACCACTATACTACAATAAAAATAACCAAAGCTATAAACCAACGCGAATTTACTTCCAAGATGTTTCTCGTAACTACTCATGTCTACCATAAATCTCGACAGATCTCAGTACATAATTACTTTAACCCTTACACAAATAAAAACAAATATCACTCAAACTCACTTTACAATACAAAACCAACACAAACATCACAACTAAACTAATAAATACATAATAACTACAAAACAAAAATCTATCACACCACATTACAATATATAAAACATCAAAAACAACCAATATAAACTTACTACAACACACCATAAATGAAATTAACACCAATACTAAATATACTACTTGTAAAAAAATACACATAAACCTACTAAAACTAACTAGGATATTCCATCCTTAAATACCATTAATCTACAATAATAAACAATTCACCAAAAATATAACTATCTTCAACCATAAATACACAAATTATCAATTAGCATATACCTCAAACTTTCAAACAATACATTCAGAAAAACTCAAAATTCCAACCTATACTCAAAATCTATATCACAAGTAACTTCCAAAAACAATATTCGTAGGATAGAACAATAATACCTATATTTACAAATTCAGAATATTATATAAACACACTCAAAACAACACATCACAAAATACTTCTTCTATATAATACTAATTACTATCCACCACTTCTCATTACAAATTCATTTAACACTCTACCAATAATAAACTAAATCTTCCCATTCCAAATAAATAATTACCCATGTACTACACTAAAAAAAACCTAACTCAATACCCCAATGACACTCCTCCACGTTTCAAATATGTCCTCTTCATCCTCTGTCCTCTAATTCTTACGCCCTCGTCCCAACTCTGCTTTTAACAAACACAAACATTATCTCTTCTACCGTATCCAGTCTTACCTTACTAACATCCGTCTTCTCTGCTCTAATTTCTAAAATACACATCATCCCTACCAGTCCTCCCAATGTCACCCATGGCCTCTCTAAACTTCATCCACACTTCTGTTCCTCCGCTACACCCCCTTTACATAAACTAACCCCTCACTTCAAATACTAATGTTCCCTTCATTTCAACCTAATTTAACCCGTGACATATGCCAACTCGCTCATATCTATACACAAATACTAAGCTCAAACATCATTTCAAGTATAATCACACACAACCTAACATTCATTTCCCTGTTGTTAGATATAAAAAACACTACTTTAACTTTGCCTACTACGCAACCTTCACGACCAGAACTCAAACAATGTCTTTATTCACGCAAAAACACACCTAACCTTCCCAATACAACCACCAATACACGATATCATCAAACATAATTCATTCTATACAAAAAATGAATGATCCATGCCTTTATTACCATATCACTCTACTTGAATATAAGTACACGGAAGATAACTGCTCACCACACACACGCAACAAAATCCTATGAGTACGGACAAACATAACAGAAGGCTTCATTTCTCGGCCTAGTCACTAACAGAACAAACATACTCAGTTTCACTCAAAATAAAATAACATTCTCAATTATTAAACGTTTTCTATTCCCTCTCTCAAACTCCTACACAACAAACTCAAACATACCGCAAAGCTCTCCTCTTCTCAATCTACATTTTACAACGCTATACACACGCAACAGTAATGACTAACCTCTCCACATAACACCCTTGATCCTCGCTCTCCTATATTTATATCACAACATATACTATCTCTATATATGTTTCCTCTATGAACTCCCGATTACCACAATCCCATATAACGCCAACTAAGATATTCCAAATTAAAGCCACATATATATCCAAATGAACAATATACAGTCAAACATAACTCATCACATAAATACTGTATTATATCAATAGTAACTTCAACAAATATATTGACTCACCTCAAAAACTTATCTCTAAAGATAATTTTACAAAAATCAACTTGACGCTCTAATAATAATATCAACAAATTCTATTTATATTAATTCAAATCGTCATTACCACCTACACCATCTACTATAACCAGTACAACATAAAAACAAACCCAATGTAACAAATCTATATTCCATCACTGTATCTCTACCAAGAATCTAAAATATATTATAAATAACGGATCGCTATGCTCCATAAATCATAATTATATAAATAACATCAAATAATTTCAAAAACCACCTTTACACTGAAAGACACACTCACCTCTCCGGACAACTAACCAACAATACACCACCAATGTTATACAAATCAATAATCAACCTTATATAGCACTCCCCAGGAAATATTAGCACTCTAGACCTTCCTCCTCCTCACCGCATCTATCCAACGCTCTATCTCGACACTACAGCACACCATCACGTTCGAAAAGTGTTACCCCACGGAACACACCTTACAACCACACCGGTCATCCCGTCTCTCTATCTAAAACGTCCCTCTCCATTCCGTCACCTCTCCCTATAGACCTCCATATACAATACAAACACTACTAAAACATACTCCCCCCTACCACATTCTCTATAACCTTACAACACCACTCTCTCTCCCATCCCACACTCTCCCAACACAAATCCTTTCAACCACGTCCCCCCCCCCGACGCCACCGATTAACTCATTCCCCACACCTATTACCCAACGCCACTCGACCGTTTTACTGCCGCTCCTACCCTTTCAACTTTACTTCTACTTCGCTCCAAATCAAACGAAGAATACCTGACATTATACCTACAAGTGATATAGCGAATATACGCTTAAAGAACCTCCAATCCCACTTAACAAATGAGTCCGCATCAGTGGCAGCAATCGGCGACCTTCCAAGCTTTAACTCCCATACAAGTCCACTCACACTTCCAATCAATTACTGAAATATTGAGCTCCTCAAACCCACTACTAGTACTATCAACTCCATCAGAAAATTCCTCACTTCAGACCACATCTCTGATAGACCCTCAATATTCAATGACTACAGATTCTCCCCGCCCGTTCATGCAGTCGCCCTTCAACCCACCCATCCACACTAACCCCTCAAATGCCTAAGCTCTGGTCTTGCCCGATTTGCAAAAACTCGCACGATCCGATGCCTTTGTGACGCTTTCATCCGCTTAATTCCCCCCCCCTCCTCCCCCACACTCTCCCCCGCCTCTCCCCCTGCCCTGTCTCCCCCCTTCCCCACTTTTCTCTTCGTCACCCAGCCGCTCCCCTCCCCAGCCCTCTCACTCCCTCTCGCCCCCGCCCACCCCTGCCTTGTCGCCCCTAAAAACCCGCCCTCCCTACCCCCCGCCCCCCGCCCCACCTACCCTCCCGCCACTCCACCCGCACCGCGCCTCCCCACCTTCACCCCCGCCAACCCCGGCCCCCCTCCCTCTCCCCATCATCGCCCTCGCTAGCGCAACCCACACTGCACCGATGCCCCTGCCTCCTCCTCCTCCCCACTCGTCAACTATTCCCCCCTGCTGGAGAAACACACATTCCTCCCGTTACAACCCCACTGGCCTCTCTCCTCCACCCCCTCTATTGACAGGACGCATATATCTGCTCACTTCTACCCTTCACCTTCCTCTTCTTACCATGATTTCTCTTCCTTCGGAGCAACCTCTCCTCTCTCCCACCGTTTCGCTCCACCGCACTAGTTTCGTCAACACATGAACTGCGTCTTAAACCCGCCACTCTCCCCGCACCGCTCCCTCCCGCTCACCTCTCGCCTCCCCCCTCCCCTTTACTTCCAATGTCCTCGCTTGGCCTTCCAACCCCAGCCGCAATCCTACCCCACCGGTCCTCGACCCTCACCCTCCTGACATCCACTCGCGCCCGCCCCTCTCGTCCTTGCAATCCCTCCCCCCCCCGCTCCGGCCCACCCGCCGTACCGTAAAACGTTAACTCCCTCCCCTGTCCACCCCTCTCCCTGCCCCTCCCCCCATCCCCCTCCACCTCACCAGATCACCACTTCAACCCCCAAAACCATAACTCCGACCTTTCCACAACGAATATTCAATCAGCACTTACACATCCCTAATCAATTCCTATAAACAAATTTAAAAACACAAAACACTACTATTTCAACTGCAACAAACTATACCCAGTCCAACAAATCCAAATCCCCTTTCCCCCTCTAACTATCAATATTCTAACCGCTTTAAATTCTTCAAAAACAACATCATCTCAAACCCACTTGCAAACACCGCTCCTAAAAAAATCTCACATAAACCTCCTTCCCGAATTATGGAACCATCTTACCGCAAGACCCCCATTTCCCTTTTTCTTCCCCACCATCAACAATTAACACACAATTAAATAATTCAACTCACAAAATAACAATCTACCCGGAAAAACAACATACTCCACATGAACTTCTAACATAAAGATTCTCCTCACAATATAATAATAAAATAAAAATAATAAATATAATAATAAAATAATCCACCCCATACATTTCCCAACCACAATACAACATAAAAACTTAAAACACACATACAAACAAACCTAATCATCCCCTTATAATCCTCCCAAAAAATATACAATAAAATGACCAATAAAACTAATTATCAAAAAAACCTTTAGCTCAACACATAGATAATACCGAACACCCAAAATTCAAAATTTATATAACAAATCAATCAACCATATAATCACCAAAGAAAAGCGTCATACTCACTAATATTACAATCGTCAATCCATACACAGGCTCTTTAATACTACTTCACCACACCACCACGACCATTCCTGTCCCTTCCCATCACATCATCCCTCCTAACAAAAACCAAAGCCTACCCTGCCCACCAGGCCCAACACCTCCCCCGACCTCCCCCATCCTCCACCGCCCTCCTCGCCGCCCCGTCCTCACCGTCCTCCTCGCCGCCCTCCTCCCGCCCGTCCTCCGCCGCCCGTCCCGCCGCCCCGTCCTCCCGCCCGTCCTCACTGCTTCCCTCACGGCCCCCCTCGCCGCTTCGCCTTCACCGCCGCCCTCACCTCCCCTCATGGCCACAGGCCCCTCTCTGCCACCATCCCCAAACACCTTCCTCACCATTCCCCATCATTGGTCCGGACCGTCCTCCCTCGATGCCGAGCAATCGCGCGCTGGGTGCCCCGCAATCTGTAACTCCAGATTGAATACCTTATAATCCCCCAACATAATATGCCGAACCCTGGTTAGATTAAAATAATTTTAAATTGTATAAAATGTAAATGTATGCGGGACGCGAAGGCCCGCCCTCCAACTCTGAGGTCGTCCAGCGCCCCATCCCCCCAGCCTCCAGTCCCCGGGGCCTGCAGGCCCCTCCCACCCCCGCAGCCGTTCTGGACCGCCCGCGCCTCCCCTGAGAACCGCTCGTTTCCGGTCCACGCAGGCCACGCCGGCACGGGTGGTGGCCGCGCAGGGCCGGCGCTCGGCCGCGGGCGGAGCGGTCGAGGTGGGCGGCGCAGTGTCGCCCTCTCTTAATGGCGTTATCCCTTCGCAGCCGGAATCGAGGCCCTCCGGGCCTTCCACAATCCGGCCTCAAACCGTAAACGCAGCCGTTAAAGGCGCGCGCTCCATCGGCCCAGCCAGCAGCCACGCCGCCGGCGGAGAGCGGGCGAGCGATGCGTCCTGTTACGTCAGCTGCTACGGTCTTTAGCCCCGTTTATGCCGGGAGATGGAGGTGTTCCTGCGCGCTGTATGGTAAGACCCGCCGCTGACCTACACGTCGGCAGACGGGGGATCTCCCCCAGAAGGGCACAACGCAAATACTAAGCCCCAGACTGGCCTCCTGACATGTGAGGAAGAGAAAAGAAAAATATCGCGCGGTTTGTTAGTGCACGGTTTTCGGATATTGATAGAACAAAAAACAACGGAAAACTACCAATCAGAGTAGCTGGCCACTAGAATTCTCCCCAGAGGGCGGCTGAATGCGACTTATAGTGGCTCACAAAATTGACCGTACACTATGGAAGAAAATGTACGAGTAAAATTGCCTAGAAAAAATATTTATTACAGAATTTTGGCGTGCAAATAAATATAAGTATTAATGCTTCTTCACTCATACATTACAAAAATAACTTAAAATATCTGAATAAATAATAAATTAAAAACAAAACTTCTCCAAATGCATATGCAATTCACCACATGTATTAAATTACACTGGCAATTTGTCTTCGAGAAAAACGAAAAATAATAAGTCAACATTTTGTGGAACGACCTTTAGCGCAAATAACAACTTCCAGTCTTGCTGGCATTAATCTTACAAGCTTCATTGTAAATTCAGACGTGATTTTCTTCTATTCGTCAGAGAGGACCCTATTATGCTCTTTTTTATACGAAACTTTGTTTCTGCACCTGTTTTTCTAATTCCCTTCAGAAGTTGATATATTATATAACATCTATAACTTCACATTATGCGATGTATGGATGAACGTGTTGTCTTGTTGAAAGTAATACCTCGGTTCCAGTGCACGATTAGCTGCACTCTGTTTGACATTACTTTCCAAAAGTAATAAAAATTCAAATTTGTCAACTGTGGAACCAATAAAATTGAGTTTCCCGACACCTGACGCAGACATACAGCCCCATGCCATTACGGAGCCCCTGCCGTGCTTTACTGTTGCACGCAAAGTTTAATCGTCTAATCCTGCTTTTACCTTCCTCCACACGTACTGTTGCCCATCTGATCCAAATATCTTGAATTTACCTTCATTGCTGAAAATCATTTTTTGCTAGTTCTCCGATGGCTGTATTTTGTAATATTTCGTTCACTGCAGTATTTTATGCAGATTTGCTTTACTCTTCCGTTGTAACCTGCGTCCTTTACTGCTTTTCGGACAGTATCTGAGAATAAAGTTCTCCCTGTTATGGAAATCACCCAGGCATTTTAACGGCACTTTGGTGAGGATTACTGTTGATGAAATTGACGATATTTCTTTTATCTGATTCTTTGAGTATCGGATTTTATCGGATTTCGGCCTCAACCTATTTTATTAATTAATCTTCCATCGAACTTGAATTTGTCTACCATAACTTGAATACTTGAATGATGTCGTCCCAAAGTCATCGCAATACCTCCTAGTGATTTCCCCCTCATGTTTAAATTCACAATAATTCTTCGTTCTTCCATTGTCGTTTCTCTTCTCGGGGCCCTTTTCAGTTCGATTATGCTCTCCGCAAATCTGAACGTCAACTAATATGTATGTCACAACTTTGTACCCAAGAAAAAATTTGAACGGGTACGTTTCAAAGCGCGCTCGTGATAGTGTAAGTTCATTTCTGTGCAACCCATACTTGTGTCATACCAAATATTTAATTGTACACCTAATAAAGCACTTTTCTACTTTCAAATTGCACTAGTTCTTCCAGGAAGCTTCAAATATCCAAATTACATGCTTTATTTCCAGAAATATTCATATGAGCAGAATTATGGAATAATTAAAGGTGTACTCTAAAGATGTACGTTCAATTTTGAGAGCCACTGTAGGTAGCTGCCTAGGTCACTGTATAGCTGCCATTGTAATTATATCTTAATAGCAAAATCTGTGCAAAGAAATTAAATATTCAAAAACGTCATGGAAAATTGATTGAAAATCACTACCTTTTTGCATTACACATGTACACTAGGGATGTGCTCTTAAGAGCTAAACTGTTTTGTTAACAGTTAACGTTTCGTGACTGTTACGCGAAATAAAAGTTATTTCGTTCATTCTGTTATTAGTTGTTATCGGTGGAAATTCATGGCATTGCAATCTATTACTCCAAATCCGAACTACTACAAGCTTTCGCGGGAACCATTTTGTACGAGAACAATTTCATTGCAGCTAATCAATTGTGATTAGCAAGAGTTCATATTATTGATTCATTAATAAATAATTCATCATTATTACACTCCATGTGCCAGAATAGTTTTATATTTTTATTCTAGACACTACTATAGGAAATTTATCATTTTAATTAATTTCGTCCAATATGTTTGTTAATTTCTTTTGCCCCATTGCTACTTAGCGGAGGTCCACTAAGATTTCTGTAAGTCTGATAAAAGAAAATGATTTACAATTATGACAGTGATGAACGTAATTTGACTCGCATTATAATATTTGGTATTCAACAGTCATTACTACTTTTGCTGTAGGTAAGCAAAAACAGTTTCTCCTTCTCATTATTTTCGACACTCGTCACTTCTCTATGTACGAGTTGCATATTCCAAAGAATATTTGCAATCTCAACTCGAATCACGAATCACTGTTATTTTCGTAATATTCTATAGACATTTGCAACTCATCGCATCAATTACTATTTTTCCTCGGCCGTTTATCCAGGCTCGTTCATACCAGCTGTTTCTCTGTCCAAACATGTTTTGGGAAGTAGTGCAAGCAAGCGCCGTTAGGTAGCTGCACAAGCTTTACGGTGCTACCAACGGTCTTCGTTTTGCCTGGTTTAACTCTTAGCAGTCGCCACAACTGATTTAACTCTTAGCTGTCGGCCACAATCGGAAATGTTAGGTTGCTGATCATGGACCTGTTATATTTTAACTATTATTAATAACCGTTATTACGGGTAGACTGTTCTTCCCACAATGGTTATTGAAGAAAATCTATTAAACCCGTCTCTAACGTACACCCGTCAGTATGGCGACTACCTCTTCTCATTACACAGATGAACTAGGGAGGTTACAACAGTACATTCTTTCTTGTATTTCTAACATTTGAAAATTCAGGTATTTAAATGAAAATTAAGAGAGTGTCATTCTTTTAAGCATCACTTGTTTTATCCGTGAAGAAAGAATTAACTAAAAAACGTGGAGCATTTTTTGAGAAAATAATATTTTTATAAATTGCATCTACTTCATGCAGAAACTCCGCTAAAACTACTCGTTTATTTTAAAAAAAATTAGCAGGACCTTATTTAAATATCTAATTTTTAGAGCAGATTTTGGTTAAAGTAAAAATCTCTATCATTAATGTTATACTTTTGCAATATTAAGTTCTTGCAAGTTTCAAAAATAGAGCTCGACCGGAAATGGCACTAGCGCTATCTTCTTTACCGTTCTTTCATATATACGAGGAGAATATTCATAGAAAAAAATTGGAAACGTTTTTCAGAAAGTAATTGTATAAACTAGTGTGACGTCATGGATACTCACAGCGACCACAGACACAGAGCTTTCGTATAACAAATATATTTATTAACAAGAAAACAAAACAAATATATACACTTAATAATTTACTTAAACCCTAGCTCTGATAGACCTACTATCCCCTGATCGCGGGAGCGATCCAAAACCCGATTGAAGATGGTTTTGATTGTGGCATTCGCCACTCCTACTTTTGAAGCGCGCACAAAGCCTAGCTTCCGTGACCGGATGTCACGCTGGGACACAAAGTCCGTTCTGGCGCACCAACGGCTGGTTTGCCTCGATCGCAGGAGCGATCTTATTCGATTGAGAATCGGCGTGAATCGTGGCACTCAACCACTCTTCACCTCGGAGCACGCACACAGCATCGCTCCCCCGTGACCGCAGTCACCCAAGGACATAAAGTCCGCAGGCTTCGTCAACTAATGACTCCAGCCTCGCGAGCCTGGCTCGCATATGCACCGTCTTGGCGCCAAGTTTTGTGCACACGCACGAGGTTCTCCCACCGTCTCCAGAACCTACCTACTGGCTCCGTACACGCTGTTATATAGGCGAGGCCCACGTGACCTCCTACGTCACGCCACCCCCTCGCTTGTTATAACAGTGAAAAGCTTCTATAAGCCGGAAGACACCCAAAGCCTTGTGTCTCCCGTCTCCGCGTTCTTCCCTTTACGGAAAAACCCTACTTCCTGTGGCTAGGCTAATCCGCTCCCAAGCGTCCCCAAATAGATGCCATGAGGCACGCTGGCTAATACGTTACACTAGTGATGCTACAACACGTACTTTCTGGCATTATTTTCAAAAACCAAGGGAGTTCGACGAAAATGAGACCTGCGATAATCTTTTAAGCGCCCTTGACTCAATTCGTGAAAATATTTTTAATGTTTTTAAATATCTAATATGTTAGCACAGATTTTGTTTAAGAAAAATATTTCAATCTTCATATTTGAAATGTTGTTAACTTTTTGGAATCTCTTTTTTCAGTCTTGCAGCGCGAAGTGCAGTGACGGGAGGCTACTGACTGTGTCACATCACACGGGTGTTACCAACTGTAACATTATTAACACTGACTATTCGCGCCTCTTTCGCTCTTAATATAACAGAATATTTCAGACGATAAAATATAGCGAATAATCAAGTATTTAACAGCAACCACAAGTGGAATCAATTAGTGAATGATAATATTGCTTAAATATGATAGTAGTGTACTTAGTTATCTTCTGAATAATTGAAATCATCGCTTGAATTGTCAGCGATATTCATTATGTCATCCACTGTGATTTCCTTTATCCCGTCTTTAATTCAATATTCTTCTTCTACTTTCTTTATGCGGTTACAGTAATCTTCCCAGTCTGATGCAGGTACTGCTTCAAATTCTCTGACTGTTAGTTCACGTAGATGCGAAGCTGACATGACCCCAGACATGTTACGTTCTTTAAAATATCTTTTAATTTTTGCCCATGCCAGCTCAATTGAATCAGAATCGTAATTGTAGCGAGGAAGGCGTACAACTATGTGACAAGCACCTGCAGCCATTTCATCAATAAAATCCTTTTTTTCTGTGGACCTGTTGACCTTAATCAATCAGCAGAATTCAGTTTTCTCTGCTCCGTGTTGCACACAATTCCCTTGTTTCGCAAATAACCTACCATTGCAGATTTCGTGTCGTACCGAAACGGGATTCTCTCCACATGTGTGTGTAGGGGGCATTGTTCATTACAATTACAGACGAGTGGGTTAAGTTCGGCAACACTTGTGTGTTGAACCACTTTTCAAAACCGAAGCGTAAAGGCAAGACAGAAGGAAAATATCGTCGTATAAAATAGCAAATAAAAACACGCACAGTAAGGACCAGCGAAAACGCAAGAGCTGAATTCATTTGGAAGCAACGGTAGGCAGCACTGATAATCTTACCGCGTCGTTCTGTGTGAGGCCAAGGTTAAAGACGTCGGCTAGTCCGTGCCCAGTCGTGCTGGTTGAGCACTAGGGACCTCAGAAGTCAAGAAAAGACGCTTGACGACAACCACAAATTCAAAAATGTATACAAATCGCGGGTATCAATATGCACGACGGGAAAAAACAGATCGAAGAATTACATTTGTATTCAAAGAATATATGAAAGTGACATTTATGTTTTATTATACAGTCCATTTAGCAGTATCCATTTAACACATGTAAAGAAACAATGGAGCTGTTTTCGAGAAAATGTCGTTTGAGCTTATCTAAATTAAGGGTTCTTAAAAGTGCTCCAAAAAATAAAATATCCGTTTGAATTTCACGGAGTCTGGAGATCTATTACATTGATTGGAGAATATCAATTTTGGTGGGTGTCGTTTGAATCGGTTTAGGTCCCATAGTTGTGACAGACAGGTGAACGGACGGACTGACGAATGTAAATTTTAAAATTTTGCCGTTTTCGAAAAATCAGGGATTTCAACGAAAGAGAAAGTTACGCCATTCCTTTAAGTATTCTCTTCATCATCTTGAAATCATGTATTCAAAAGCAATTCAATGTTGATGTGGTATGAGCCAATTATACCTTTTATTGTTCAAATATTGAATAAGGTATTCAATGTTAAACTCTTAAATAATGTTTTTGGAACCTATTGCGACAACTCTAGTAAGATATATCCAGAGTATGATAATAAAGACAATTTTATTTTACTTTAATTGAATGAAGCAAGAAATGTTGTACACGAAATCTCAGTTTAATTTGTTTAGCAATAATGGAGAGGGAAATACTGTATCGAGAAGTTGCGAAATACATTAGTAGTGCAACAAGAACTCACAATAGCACGTTGCATGGGATCAAACAAACACTAGCTCAAACACTATTTCACTAACGAAGCCACAACTCGAAAGTTGCTTTGATTCATGTGTGAATCGGCATACAAAATTTCATCCTAGATGGCGGCGCGGGGCACGTCTACAAAAGTGAACCATTTGATATGGAATGGCTCTTGTTCTAAAATGGTTTGTTTTGCGATGAACAGATGGAATACTAATTACCTGCGGATGACAAGGGTCCTCTTAGAGCACGTGAATGTCACATTAAAAGCGCGTGTATTACACAACTACCACTAAATCAAAATTCTCTACGTTTTTGGGAGTTGTGTGCGTGTAAATTATGGAATAAAAGTAAATTTTCTAAAATTTCTACATTAAACTTCGACAACTAGTGACTGATTGCAGAGAGAGGCACTTCTATGTTTACAGGACTCGAGAGAGAGACCGCACGGGGTTGAATTTAGAGTGCACTCTCAAATGCGGGCATCGGATACTAGATGATCCATGAATATATATCAAATAAAGTTTAATGCATCAAAGCACACACTTCACATAAACGTTGACAGAATCCTAATCGTAAAATCTGTTGAAATTGCTGGCTTTTGAGCAACATATTATGCGGTAACATCGTTGTTTACAACATCATTTGTTTAAACTAGTGTTAATAAGTGTAAACCTAGAGTAGAAGTATTTAAAGCAATTACATCACATTTAGCCGGTAAAATGGCTGAGATCGTTAGGGCAGTAGTGCCGTAGCGGTCTCGGACCAGAAGACCACGGGTTCGTGTCTCACTTCGGGCATGGGAGTATTTGTGTATATCTATATATATATGTGTGTGTGTGGGTGCCGTCCTTTCATCCCTCGCCATCGTAATCTCCATACCGCAGGGCTAACAACCTTGGGGGATTAAAATCGGAATTCAGCTAAAATACTGATTCCCTCCATCCCAGAAAGGTACTTGAACCTGCTGACACAGAATGCACACGTGGTCCGATTTGGCCTATAGGCGAAAAAAAATCACATTTATTGGTTGCTGATGTTTAGGTTTACTTCAAAATGTTGCATGTCGTTTCAAATGTTTCATTCTTTTTGTAATTTTGTAAGAAAGAGTTTGGCGAATATGCGTCAGGAATTTTTTTAAATGATATTAAAAAAATAAACCATTTGATTTTGTTTTTCACTCGTTTGTCTCGCGTCCTGCAAGTGTAGTTGAGAAAACACGAGTGTAGTTATTTGTAATCAAAGGCGTTCTATTAACGAGAATGAAACTTGCATATCGATTCACGTCTAAATATAAACTGCTACATATAGTTTCGTGATAAGTTGTAGAACAACACCTCCCATAATGGATTAATAAAAGAAACCAATTTCTGAACGATGGAAACATTGAAAAAATCCTAAAGACCCAACCAGTAAATTTCTTTTTAAGTTAAGAACTGATCTCTAGAACTCTCCCGCCCTATTCACAAAATTCAAATAGCTTATTCCCACCAATGCCGCTCCCCCTCGCATTTATGACCTTCGTTAAATTCACAAAAATTAACATACAAAACAAACAAACATGAAAATTCGTTAATATGCTCTATCTTTTTCACGCTCACAACCCCCTTCACCCCATCAAAAATAGATTTGAATTAGTCACCCAACTTCAATGACACACACATACCGGACAACGCTAAACTGGTATCTTTGACATTACATACTTATTACCTAGCATCCCGACTCAACACTGTCAATTAATTTTACAAAACATACTTGATAATGCTACATCTCCTTTTCCAATTCTCACAGAAATTTACAACTTGATCGCACTCCACATTGACACTAACTACTTCACGTTCAATAACGTCTTCTAAAAACAAAATTTTGGTCTTTT
The DNA here is from genome assembly GCA_017312745.1 of Gryllus bimaculatus. Classification (NCBI taxonomy): domain Eukaryota; kingdom Metazoa; phylum Arthropoda; class Insecta; order Orthoptera; family Gryllidae; genus Gryllus; species Gryllus bimaculatus. The sequence goes on from BOPP01000055.1 coordinate 2,791,250, forward strand.
GATGGGCTCAACAATGCCCCCACAACTTGCACTCATTTTCATGAATAATTTTAAAACACCCTTGTTTGAGAGTAATCATCTCATTCTACACAAATTCAACGTACTAGTATCGCTATATTGATATTTTAGCTCTATGAACAAACACAACAAGACAACTTGACCTTTGTCCAGTTACTTAACTAAAGACACGCATCAAAAAAATCCACTATGGAATTGGAAAATGAAATTCAGTTAGAATTAATTCCTACACCTAACCATCTCTATAGTAGACAAAAAACACATTTTAAATGTTTTAGAAAACATACTTACACACATCCATACCATCTACAACACATTCCAGCTTGCATAAACCTCACCTTACTCATCGAGAGACCTTTAAAAAGTATTTCTATTCCGTTATTTGGAAAAAGAGCACAAACAGTAGCGAACGTTTTTCACAAATACAGTTTCCACGTTTCCTTTACCATACACGAAATCCTCAAACATCTACTCTCCCCATTCAGTCCCACTCCACTCATGACGAAGTCAGGGGTTTATGAACTCCACTGCAACAACTGAAAAGACAAATACAAAGGGCAGACGCGCAAATGGTTCAATACCAGAATAAAAGAACATTTGCATGTATGGAAACAACACAATCTGATCGCACTTTGCTTCACTTCTTATAGACACTAGCCACACTTTTCACTCCGACTCAGACATTAAAATTCTTAAACGAAAGTGCTTTAGACATTTTTCACATTTTCAATACAAGCAGAAAAGTGAATACTTCTACAACGAATATCTCTTCAGTTTTTTTCAAAGAAATTTGAATATCTCTTCATTATCATTGTTCCTCCGCTAATAATTTTATACATCACGCCTCCACAAACTGACTCTCCCCCTTCTTAGAGATTTCCGAGAAGACAATAACCAGACCTCCGTCCCTCCAAATGCAGTCCCAGGATCATATTTAAAAACTCGTTTAAATCTTCGATATTGTTATTAAAAAACGTATCTATTTTAAAATCATTATTTTTATCATACACAGTTTCCTCTTTTTTGTAAATCAATTTTTAAAAGTACTAAAATTAATTTCATTATTTGTACAAAGTGTATTATCTTCTTGGATATAATTTTTTTAAGATGTATTTATTTTGTACATCTCTAGACTGATGATAGCAAAACCGTCGAGAGCTGCTGTCGGAATAAATCCAAATTGACAAAGATGACTTCAATTATTTCATCCTCTAATAATGTCAACACCACCCATACATTTCCACAATGTGATTAAAAGTGATCCACGTTGTTCGAGTAATAATTAATTTTTGTTAAGTCATTTTCATCTCATATTTTTCTTATATTTCTTTGTCGTTTCATTTCATACTTAAATGTTATTTTCTTATATTGCATTGTCGCAGGCCAACTGAAGATGACGAAAGTATTCCCGAACGTTGACTTTGGGACGTTTTATTATAAAACTTTTATTGTGGTTTCATTATTTCTTAATTCATGTATTCAGTATCACAAGATATATGCTACTACTTCTGAATTTAACAATACATAATGAAAAAGAATTAGTAAGGCGAGAAAGTAAAAAAGGCCATGTCTGTATGAGTATTAACGTGCGCAAAGAATAAAATCGCTGAATGGAAACTAGCTCTCACATTCATTGTGAGATGTGTTAGATTAAATTTAGTGAGGATGTTTAAATGATGGTTTTACGAATTCCGTTCTTAAAATCAACGTCCAGATACACCCCGTCGTCTCTCTCGTTCCAAATGTGTTATAGCTGGGAGACTCTTGGAGATCCCTGCTTCTCGGCAGGCCGGAAAAATACGAAGCCTCTTAAGCCTCTGTCGGGAATCCCCCTCACGCCCCTCTGTTCGAGCCCCCCACACGCCTCCACCCACAGGAGCTCTACTTCATCCAGTGAAGGACACTCACCCCACGAGAAACAATTCTTGGCAAAGGGATGCGCTTGCACGGTAGCCGACAGTACCTAGAAGACCGTGAGTCTCACATTTCAAAGCTATTAGTCATGCGCACGTGGTCAGCCCGACAAACCCTTTGCTCAGAAATAAACAAGCGAACGGTCAGTAAGCCAATAAGCTGTTCCAATAAGATGTATCGAGGCCAAGAAGAGAGAGGGACATACCTGTCCAATAGCTTTATAGGATGTTCTAGAAACAAAATTAAATAGCTGTCCTGCGATTACGTGCGGATCGGGGAGCCGCGAGAAGGGAGGGATAGTGGAAAAGTGGTGCTAGCACGCGATTCTACAGGCTTTCAGGGAGAATTTGACTGAGATTCATGCAGACGTTTTTCAATGATACTTTTCATGCAGACTGCAGTCAGCATGCAGTCTGCATGCAATGATTCATGCAGACACATTTCAATGATACTTTTTCGGAACTAACGATATTTTCGCTTGCTGTATTCTGAACTCGGCATGTTTTGTCAAAATAAAGAACCTCGTGCAACTCGGGTCCACTGTGGCGTGACAAGATGGACATTACATAACGTTCGTTATTTAACGGACGTTAAATGAGATCCAAGACAATATTTCTCGTACATATTGTACGCATGAGATGTAAAAAATATAGTCGAATTAGCTTATACATAAATCATGTGAGTTATAAACGTATGTTAAAATTATTCTTGAAACACGTGTGATTAACAACAGAGATTGTGATGTAATTAAGAACTGACGAAAGAAAAAAAATAGAAAAATGCGACAGTCTGTACACAATACTGTATATGTGTAGATGCGTGAGGACGCACTAAAGCTTGATAAAATATTAAAGTTTGAACACATCAAAAAATTGAGATCCATATAGAAACCGAGAAAAGAAGCTCCACGTTAAAGAGGAGAGTGGTTAATTACAATTTTAACATATGGCAAAATATAATAACGAAAATATTTTCAGTAAATTCATCTTAGACAGAACATTGTCGTAACTGATTGTGAATAAATTTAATTCCAAATGATTATTATATTGATTAAATAATTCATAAAACAAAGAATAAAATAACATATGAATATGCTAAGGAAACTGACACTAAGTTGAAATTAATTTCCCGACATTGACTTGACTTTTCTCACTCGGTGAATTCATAAATATGTGGTCGTTATGTAGTACAGCTGGTAAGGAAATTAAATATTCCCTTATCAAGGATAACCAATATATGGCGGAAAGTTGTCTTGGTTTAATAACTTGCACAAATGAATGATCCCTTTGAGCAGCTCTCATTCTTGTTATTAGTAACCGATGTTAAAGAGTGAGTCATTTGGAAGATGAAGTTGCCTGAACCTAAGCGTGCGCATGGAGGCAAAAGCTCCCCCCCCCATATTTCGAAATTCGAATCCTTGCGTAGAAACATATGTTCCCATAACTTCAATCGCTTATTTTTTAACCTGACAATTTGGAGAGATGTTTTAAATTCCGGGGAAGAGGCTTCCTAAACCAAATTCTGTCTTCCAAATTATTACCTTGGTTCTACATAAAATGGTTTGATTAATACACAAAATTGTAGAATGGTTCAACATAAAATCAATTGTATTTATTAATTAAAGCATTGAGCCAAATAACGGTCTATGTTACGATTCATGGATTTTTCAGTACAAATAGAAACACTACATGTTACTTCTCATGACTTTTACAAGTAGACCAGTAACATAGATCATTATTCCGTGAATATGATTTGTTTGTCACCATAAACTGTGTGGTTCAAACACACACACACACAAGCCATTTTCAGGGCCAAATCTTCAAACAGCGACCGTCATTCGGCCCACCAGCTGAATAGTAGGGGACTCACCGCACAGCGGCTGGCGCCCGGCCCAGATGCCCGAGTCCAGGCACACGCGCTCCTCCTCGCCGAAGAGCGTGAAGCCCGGCCGGCACGTGTAGTGGGCGGTGTCGCCGGGCCGCGACGCGTTGCTGGCCGCGCTGCTCGACCCGTTGCGCGGCCGACCCGGGAAGCCGCACTGCCGCGCGCCGCCTGTCAACCACGAACGCACAAATGTACACATGCACCTTAATATGGTCATCCCTCTCGAGCTATTCCTTTGTCTCGGTTGGGGATGGGGGATGGGGGGCAAATGCACCTTCATATAGTC
>BOPP01000055.1:2796653-2807781 GCA_017312745.1 Gryllus bimaculatus
CGACCATCGTGCCCTTTGCCCTTCTTCAGAAAGATAGAGTCCGCTTTAATAAGTCAGTGACAATGAAATGATTCTAAGATATATATATATATTAGTATTATTATATATATATATATATATATATATATATATATATGTAAAATAACAAATTGAAAACTTATGGCAAAAAATATCAGTTTGGTTGATACCATCACATCTCGGCATAGCAGAAAATAAAATGGCTGACACAAAAGATAAGAAGGCTGTTCAAAGTGAGAAAAAAGTTATATTAAGTTACTACGAAATCACAAGAAAATTAAAATCAAGCTGGAAAATCTCGACATTAAAGAATGAAATGGTTTACGAAGCTGCAAATTAGGAAGCATTGGAGACAATATCAATTCAGCTGTCAACGTTTACAGAGTTGATCAAGTAGTATTAATGAGATGCAGAATAGGTCACACTATGTACCCTCATCAATATTACATCTTGAGCAATTCTGCAGCCATGTGCGAACGATGCAAAGTGATATCGGTTGAGAAATATTTTTGCACATTCCCTGAATAAGATAAACTTTCCAGTGATAGTAGCTACAAGATAGGAAATTGTGTAACAAATTTATTAAATTCCTGAATGAAATCATTCTCTATAGCAACATATAATGTTTTTGTGAAACAGTGTTTAGAGTACAATTCTGCTCTAATTGTAATCAAGAATAATCTACACCTGTGATTAATGTATTGCATTAATTAAAATTAACAATGTAGTGTAAGGATAACATAGATGTAAAGTGTTTGTAAATGTATTCTATTGTAATATATTGTAAAGGTATTTGAGAATGAAGTCACCAATAACACAAGTGGTTGATGCGACATAAAATAAATAAATTATCTATCTTTATCTAATGTTGGAAATCATAAGGTATCAATTCTCGAATTACTATTTGAATTATATAATTAACTATAATTTTATTCCTACAAGTACAAAAGTGTAAACGGCATACATAGCCAAATAACCTAGTGAGAAATATCCATGCAGAGTTGTCTTATAATACCGAAATTCACGAGCCAAAAGGGAATAACCAGAAAACAATACCAACATCGTACTATAGAATATCATTTTCGCAGTCTGAATTCAGAGTAATTATTTAGTTGTCGGCGACGTGATGACTTTTTAAACCTTCAGGTTCAATTAGTTAAAATCTCAACTAATAAATCGATTTTTACTTTATACCGATCCGAAAGATACTTTTGTCATTTAACTTCAATACCAACTACAAAACAACAATGTATGGCAATGATCATTATTATCAGTTTAAAATACGAGAATTGTTATATAGAATGTTTTATGAAAAAAAGTATCAGAAACATTTGTTTGTTATAGGGGACAGTAAAGGGCCAACACGTTGGCAACTAAATATAAAAAATGAATGTAGATTTGTTTTCTATAATGACCTAAATTCGATAACCAATATTCCTTTAATTCCTACAGAAATATCAGACACCTTTGAAAGATGGAATACACACATTTAAGATAAGAATATAGATGCTGCATTGAAACGAAAATATTTGGATTGTTTCTCCTCTATGCATACAATCAAATTTTGAATTTAACGCAATACTTGAAGCAAACACAGCCTGTATGTTTTTGTATGTTTATAAATAGGCAATTAGGGATCGCGTTGGCGTGAACGATACTTGTCATATTTTACTTAGCACTATTCATACTCACCAGTAAATTAATAATACGTAAGGTTCGTTTAACAGCACTAAAACAATTGTATGAGCTATGTAAATTTTACGCATTTATTTCCCCTGCTTATCTTGACACTCCGTTAAATCTGCGACAATGCAAATACAAAAAAGTCGCATCGCGCTTCTTGTATATTATTTTCATGTTTCCTGCCCTGGAATGGAAAAGAAACATCTCTGGGAGTCGTTCATCGCGAGGCTCGTCGCACCGCCTCCTCCGCCGCCTCCGCCGCCTCCGCCGCCGCCTCCGCCTCCGCCGCCGCCTCCGCCGCGTACACGAGCGCCTGCGTCCTTCCAGAAGCGCTGCCCGAAAAAAATAACACTGGGGCAGCTAAGTAAATTTTTATACTCGTATATCAGGGCTGATGTGACTTTAAAAGTAATGCATGTACTCCGTCCTAATGACTTGTATTGTGGTTTAATGGTATTTAAGCGCATTTACGCGTCGAGAAGGGCACGCTGCCACGAGCGCGTGCCAGCAAACGAAACGAGACGAGTATTTAACGGCGCTGACTGCGGAAAATTTAACTCACATGTTACTGACTCGCGTAAAGTACACAACACGTATTTCAAATCTCAGTTCATGTAATCTGCGCGATTCGTAAATGCAGTTTACTGGGCTCAAATGGATTCTTGTAATGCTGCATGCCACTGGTGACGAATCCAAATGTTTCCGTGAGTACTGGAATTGTCAAATTGGCTGAACTGCATTTGTTGGAAAAATTCAACGCGATAAAAATATGTGTTTATCGTAAATTGAAGTACAAATTGACTTTTTTGGATAATTTGTTTTCAAATAAACTGACATACTTTCCCATCTAATATAATTCAAAATTATTTTTAAACAAAAAGTCATATGAATACTGCAAGTAGGTCCGAGTAATATATCGAAAAATAAAGGAATAGGTGGGTAGTTTATCAGATGAAAGGGGCTTTGTAATAATTGATGAGCATTATTTGTCGTTTCGTTTTACTATTTATCATATAAAAGCATTTGGCCACAGTACAAATCTCTGGAATGCACTGAATTTACTAAATAGTCCATAAAATATATTTCTTTCCATACAATATTGATGTTTTCTTTATTAATTTTTCAATTATATTACTATTAGTATTAATTTACAATTCAAACCAACTCCAAAAGACATATGGCAAAATATCAAAAATTTAAAATGCTATTGGAGACAATATTTAGAGCAATATTTGATTAGTTGATTTTGACACTCACTGCTTAGGTCGTGTTTTTGATGATATTAATCTAATTATAACATCTTTATAATCCTAAATCGTCAAAAGGCACGCCTTTAATTTTTTTCATCGTGAAAACTCATCATTTATTCATTTCTTACAGTGCGTCCTCAAACCTGTTCATACACTTTCCGAGATCAACAATCAGAGTGGTGTGGAAAGTTGGAAGCATTTGAAAACTAGACATATCGCTCCCGAGTTATAAAAAATATTTGCATCGGTAAACGAACTACAGATTTGATTTGTTAGTATTGCTAACAAAATAGCAAACCGTACACACTTCTATTCTTCTAACACAACTTGCAAAAGGAGAGATTCGACCAAACGTGCACGTAATGAAGCTACATTTACGTCTAGAAGATAAACTCATGTGCACAAGGATTTTCCACAGCATTATATAACTTTCTCTATATTCCGTATATACTACGTACGTGTACGAGAAAGTAAAAACTAAAACCTTTGCGGTTTAGTATCATTTCCATAAAAGTGTACGATTTGACACTACGTCAGTTTGTTCGTGTGACATTATCCTACCAACACAAGTTAAGTCCGCCAAACACTAGCGTATGTGTTGTATTGTTCAGTGATCATGTTGATGTTTGTGCCGGAAAAGGAAGGCACGCATTGCTTTTCTTATTCAATCAAAAGAAAAAGGCAGAGGAAAGTTATCGTTTGCTGGTAGAAACATATGGTGAACACACACCAGCGATTAGAAAGCATCATGTGAGACATGCATCAGCATGTGAGTCATGCATGTGAGTCAGCATGTGAGACATGCATCGGTTTAGTGCGCAGACAGTGCGAAAGACAGTGTACGCTCTGGTAGACCTCAAAAGTGTGATGATGAACAATTGCAGGCGTAATTGGATGATGACCCAATTTAAACTAACCAACAATTGTCAAAAGCATTAAATGTGCCACAAGAAACAATCAGCAGACGTTTAAGAGCAATGGGGAAGATCAATGGGGCCCACACAATTTGAATGAAGAGTAAATGCACGATAATACTCCGTTTTATACAACAAAACCAATGAAAGACACTTTTAAATCGCTCGTATGGGTCATGTCATTGAAGTCCTTCAAACCGACGTACTGGCGTCATCTGAATATCACCTCTTCGCATCAATGGGGCACGCTCTTGTAGAGCAGCAATTCAGTAATTTTGTGGAAGTTGGAAAATGACTCGACGAATGGTTTTGCCGCAAAAGACTAGCAGTTTTTATAGCATAGTATTCATAACTTATCTGAGAAATGGACCAATGGACGATGGACGAAGCCGATGGCAATTTGAGTGAACAAAAAATGAATATCTCTTGAACATTGTGTGGTTTACGTGGTGTATCTCTTAATAAAACCGGAATTACATACACCTGGTATGTGAGAAAGTAAAAATGGGAGCAACCGGTAAGGTTGTATTTTGTTTTGCTTGTGGTGTTTAACTTTTGACGAAAATATAGCACAGGAGCCTCCAGGGCCGATCCTTGGAATTCATTTCCTTTACTGTATATTAGATGCTCGTGATACACGAGTATCCGTCCAACGCCCAGTTTCTTCTCCTTGTGAATCAGTGGCGCGGGGCGCCAAGCCCGCGGAAGGCAGAAGATGGCGCTGTGCAAGACAAAAGACGAACAGGTCGCGTTGTGGAAAGCGAGAGGACAGCGGGTGACGCTGTGGAAGGTGAGAGACAGGCGAGAGGTAGGAGAGTGGTGCTGTGGAAGGAGACAGGTGGGCGGCTGGCGTTTTGGGAGGCAGGAGGCCCGTGGGTGGTGCTCTGGAAGGCGAGAGGTGAGCGGATGGTGCTGTGGAAGGGGAGAAGACTGGAAGTGGCGCTGTGAAAGAAAGGAAGCTCCCAGTGTCGCTGTGGAAGGCGAGGGCCGGGCGGGTGACGCTGTTAAAGGCAAGGCAGGAGTGACGCTGAGCAAGGGGAGTGGACCGCAAGTGGCGCTGTGAAAGGCAAGAGGCGCGCCGGTGGCGCTGTGGAAAGGAAGTGTGGTTTGGTGCTGTGAAAGGCAAGATGCCCTCAGCGTCGCTGTGGAAGGCGAGGGAAAGTGACGCTGTGGAAGGCGAGGCAAAGTGACGCTGTGGAAGGCGAGGCAAAGTGACGCTGTGGAAGGCGAGGCAAGTCAGCCGCGAGCGCCGTCAGCCGTCAGCCGAAAGCGAGAAGTGCACGAGTGGCGCTGTGGAAATAGACCGGGAGCGCGTGGCGCGGTGGAAGACGAGAGGCGCGCGAGTAGCGCTGTGGAAAGCGAGAGGCGCGCGAGTGACGCTTAGGTTGGGAAGAAGCGCGCGGGTGGCGCGGAGAAACTCAAGAGGTGTGCGATTGGTCCAAAGGAAGGAAAGAGACGGGCAGGTGGCGCTATGGAAGCACAGGTGCGTGAGAGTGGCGCTGAAGAGTGAAAGAGGCGTGCAAGTGGTGCTGAGGAAGGCAAGAGGCGCGCGGGTGGCGCTGAGGAAGGCGAAAATTGCACAAGTGGCGCTGTGGGGACCGGGAGCGCGTGGCGCGGTGGAAGACGAGAGGCGCGCGAGTAATGCTGTGGAAAGCGAGAGGTGCGCGAGTGACGCTTAGGTTGGGAAGAAGCGCGCGGGTGGCGCTGAGAAACTCAAGAGGTGCGCGATTGGTCCAAAGGAAGGAAAGAGACGGGTAGGTGGCGCTATGGAAGCACAGGTGCATGAGAGTGGCGCTGAAGAGTGAAAGAGGCGTGCAAATGGTGCTGAGGAAGGCAAGAAGCGCGCGGGTGATGTTGAGGAAGGCGAAAATTGCACATGTGGCGCTGTGGGGACCGGGAGCGCGTGGCGCGGTGGAAGGCGGTTGGCGCTGCAGAATGGGAGAGGCGCGAGAGTGGCGCTGTGGGCGGCGGGGGAGGAAATGTGCTCGCAGGGGCGCTTCGCGGGCGCCGCTGCCGGCAATCGACACGTCGCTCCGCGCCCTCCTCCGTCGCGCGGGCCTCTGTCGCCGGCTGCCGGAGCCTCGTCGCTCATACAAACATCGCCGCTTCCACCCGGTGGCTCGAGAAACGCGCTTCGGGCCTCACGGCGTTGCGTCGGCGCAGAACCCGCGGCAACAGAGAAAGTCGACGGTAGCCAAGGGCAGGGCAAGGAGGAGGCTGCGGAAGATGCAGAGATGGAGGAAGAATGAGGGGGAGTCGGAGGCAGTGATGGAATAAATATTAATAAACCAAGGGCGTCATAAGGGTTCTAATGATTGAGCGGCGACAGAACGCCCGAGGTCATTCGAACCAGTTGCCGCCCGTGGTACGTACATAATTATACTTTTTACGTAATTTATTGCTTCAGATTTACGTATTTATTTATTAACTACATGTTAACTTGACCCGGTTGGTCTTTTCATATTTCCACCCATAATTCCCTCTCATAATTCCTATTGTAAGGGAACATGTAGCATCATTCAACTGTTTTCGTAGTTCGCTCGTAACCACGATCCTCTCGATCCAGGAAAGTTATGCAGCATATGTAGATCACCGTGTTGAAGGTAATAATAAGGTATAACGTTTGAGTAAAAAATAAAGAAAATTTTGTGAAGGAAAACGTTGATGCAGAGCCAGAATACTTTAGTGAAAGAACAAGTTGAAGGATGTAATGGACAGTAACGTATTTGTTCCGGAATGCATTTAATGAAATATATTTACTTGTACAAATAAACGAGTTAAAACACCTCAGACAATACTGCGATCATTGTGCCCGCATATCTGCCTAATCAGGTTCAATCCCGCTCAAAAGAATACGGCCCCATTGTTCACTTCTCGATTCAGAACGAAGGGTGCCTATCTACTTTGTATCTTCCAATTCCCACACTTTTTTGTCATAACTAAACATCCTTAGCGTTGGTATAAATCCCGCGCGTGCTCCTACACTACACCCGAATACTCCAGTACATATTGTAAAAGACTAAATAACGTCAAATGTATAGTTAAAAATGTATGATGGGAAAAGGTGGAATATATGCACGGCTTCTGACGTCTGAGACCTCCGACGAACTCATAAATATTAAGGCAAATTATGTCTACAGAAATAAATGAGCATTTTTGGCAAGAATTGGTATCAAAACATTATCAACAGTGTAATAAAAACAATGTGCCAAACCAAGTCAGCTACAGATTTTTGTTATTATCCCGTGTCGAATTTGAAGGAATCGAGTTACTGCTAAGGAAATGGAGAATTATTATTCCAATATCCACATTCCTCACAGAGTTCAAGCAAATGTGTACAAGTAGGGAAGATACATATATGTCCAGAAGCACAATGAAGCTCAACGAGCCATCTCAGTATTTGCTCAAAGGATCATGGAATCTGGACGAGCCATCTGGCCAAGATGGTTTTCAATGACAGAGAAACTGATACAATAATTGTTAGAGATATATTTAGTCTTTTAGAATTATACACTTCCATTTTCCAAATGATAATTAATAGATGAAATATCCTCGTAAAAACCAATGTTATTTTTCTTCCTTATGCTCAGTATAGTCTCTAATTGTACGGAATCGGTTAGATAGCAGAAAAGATTGTCTTTGGTTCTAGCACAGGTGTATTTATATTAATCCGTTAGTGTTATCTGGATTTATGTTGCAAAATAATGTACATGTATTACATGTGATTTTGACACTGACACCTGGTGAATATAATTACTATGAACAGTCTAATAGCTATAGATACCTGTCCTTCAGTAAATCCTTCAAAAATGCTTATTCGTAGATAAAAAGGCAACGCTATGGTAGAATGTTTAGAATAGAAAGAGAGGCTTGCAACATAAGTCTTTTCTCTGATAAAAAAATCTGGGAGGTATAGGATGTGATTCCCCAGATTATTACTCCATATCTCAGACGGAAATAAACATTCGCGATATGTACACAAGTATAAAAAAGACCGATTGAATTTGAAAGAATTCTGAATACATAACAGAATGAACTTAATTTTGTGTTCCATTTATTAATATATTTTTCGGTCAGTCATTTCTTATCAGTTTGACTCAGTTGAGAGGTCCAAAAAGTTTGTTACATCAACGGCGTATCGTTCATATTCAAAGGAGAGTAAAAATGGTTATTCGAAATTGAAAACTCATATGAAACAGTTTTCCCCTTCGGTATTTATTTATTTTGGAACCAATTTGAAACATCTGATATTGCTTTTACTGTTTCTTTATTGCAAAGAATATTCGTATCATCCACAGGGAGCATTGATCTTCCGTTTCGAATCGCCGAGGGCACAACTTTTCCGAATAGTGGAGATTTGAACCCCGGGCCTCCGAGTTAACTCGCCATCACCCTCTTCACTGTACTACAGAAGAATGGTAAGGTGTATATTCGGAGACAAGCACCATAGTTTTATCATGTGGAGACCATCCTGGCTGAAGTGTTTTGCTGAGATGAAATTGTATTGAAAAAATGTTACCTTTTTTCTCAGATGTAATTTAAATTGTTGGTTTAAATACTTACTCTCCCTGTATGGTGAAGGCCTATTGTAATTTTTTACTGTTGTTTTTGTGTAATGTGACCACCCATATTAATGTCATTCTGCCCTCCTATGATAATGAGGTTCACGATTGTGTTTCGTGTGGGCATCCAACTCTCCAGTAGCGTCCTCAAGCCTCCTGGTAAATTTAAAAAACATAGTAGCTGGAAGGTAAATTTCTCCTGAGAAGGAAGAAAGATGGCGACCATAGGTGTGTGCTAAAGTTAGTTCTGTTTCTTTTGTTTCAGTAGGAATGTTTTCGTTTTCAAGTGAACTAGGATGAGCAGCTTTACGTGTTTGGTTTTGAAGCGCTTCTTAGTCTGTTTGTATTGGTTTGTACATGAATTTGGTGATGGATCAGGTTGATGGTTGAAGGATGATTGTGGGGATCCGAAGGACGAGGAAAATCTGTTTAACTATCGAAAACAGAAAAATTGTTTTGAGTTGCGATTGGAAGTGGTGTCAGTGTTTTGTGTTTCGCAGTCACGGGTGCGCGGTTGGGAAGATTCGCAGTGTCGCCGACGTGGTATCGAAATGGCGCGATAAAAAAGATGATACATGTAGTTTTTCGAGCACTAGGATATATTTTTTCTTTTTTCTTTACTATTTTGGTTATTTATGAAACACTGTAATCAGTTCTGTTAATTTGAGTTAATAATTGATTGTTTTTGTTAAAGCTAAACCCCATTCAAAATCGTGATTAACGTTGCTCTATTAAACGATAGGCACTTTTCCGTAACTATTCCCAATGTTGACGTCATCTTTTGATGCTATACACTAGTGCGCAGGCTAGTCTCCAGAAGCCCCTAGCGCCTTCTTGTGAGACTTATCCTGACCAAGTATACATCAGATATATCAATGTGTTCTTTAGGAACACAATGTGCGAATTCTGAGTGCCAATTCTGACATTCGATTTGAATACCAAAAAGCGCAGACCAAGATACAATATCTACAATCTTATTCAGAAATTCAAATCGAAACTTTGATTGGTGCTAAACTGCTAGAGAATTTAATTTTGCCATGATCGGCCACGTTCTTTTTCTGGGATCTGTATCACATTCCGACAAGCGTCTCAAAAATTCTCCAGCCTTGAACCAGCGAACTTGGGATCAGTAGCCTGGCCTGTCAACCCCTATACCATCAAAGCCGGTATTACTGACACTACTATTGAATTAGTTACACGCTGAAGCATTGTAGTCAACGTCTTTTTAATAGAATATCTGAAAATACTGAAACAGTAAAGCAGAATAATTGGAAGTTATTTTTAACACATCACATCCCTATTCTTTCTGTTAAACACATCGAGAACCTAGCAGAGTGGCATCGTCAGTGTAAAACATTTAACATCCAGAGGATATAGGAGGGTTGGCGGGTCTGCTGGTGATTACGGCGCCCACGGCTGCAGGGACATCTCATGCAATATGCATCCTGTCAGGCCTGTGGGAAGATCGGCTGGTTCGTGTAGTTCCGCGCCATGGAGGGGGGGGGGTGAAGTACGGTGTGCAGCTTGCGAGACGTCAGTGAATTCTGCTACAGTCCCGGGCGCACGTCCCGCAAGCAGTTGCGCTTACACGTCTCGGAGGAGCACGTGCGAAAATTGGATGCTTGATTGCTTGGTTGATTGTTAGTGATTCCGTGCGCGTTAACTACTAAAGTCGTTAGTCCCTTTCGTGTAGTTTGTGTTTTTGCTCAGGAGGTGGCGGTGGTCGTGACCCGTTGTAGGCCGATATCTGGCGCTGTCCTACAGGCAGTTAGCGGGGTTTTCCCAACCAGGTATCTCCCACTAGTGGGACACCGCCCCAGCTGGGACAAGCTCGAAGCCCCCGACCGGTCTCCCAGCATGTGTGATAGTGTAGTACATGTTAGAGTAAGAGTGTGTAAAGGGGTGAGGATAGGACAATGAGGAGGTAGGAAAGATCGCGCACGGTCCGTAGCCCGTTTGTTACGGTACTGCTCCAGCATTCGCCTGGTGTTGATCGGAGAGAACACGAAAAACTATAGAAACAGCCGGCCACTAGAATTCTCCCCCAGACAGCGACTGCATTCGGCCTAGCTTGGATTGTGTCTGAGTAACAATTCACAAACATTGAAACGAAAGACAAATGTCACTGATAACACCAATATATGAACTACACGAAACAGTCCCCTTCAATGCCAGTACGGTTGTTAGTATTGCAAGTGGTGCCGAATAAGACAACAAAAAATTATTCCTAGAACTTATAACAAAGAAATTGTGACTATTTATTCATTTCAGAATATAGTTTCGCCAAAGAATTTTCCATTATGTTTTCTTGAAGTGCCAGCGCTCTTTCTTTGGAACCTACAGTAGCGAGTTATGCAAATGGCACTTACCACTTGAAAGGAGCAAAATGATGTCAGACCTGACAGGTTCGAGAGTTGAATGCAACATATTTGGATAGATTTCGATGGCAAAATACGGGCGATAAAGAGTCCCTATAATGAAACTTTAGATATGTCATCAAAAAACAATCGAACATTTTGACGATATATTTTAATATATTCATAATTTTGATAAAGTAATTAATTGATCATGATAAAGTAAATGAAAATGTTTCTGTATTTTAAATAAAATTGGAAACGAACTCTGACAACGAGGTTTTTTTTTTTTAATTTATTTCTTCTCGTTCGACCAAAGGTCTTTCGAGGGGTTTCGGTTTTACATA
>BOPP01000055.1:2812847-2836593 GCA_017312745.1 Gryllus bimaculatus
GACGGGAGGCGAAAAAGGATCCATCACGCGCAGCTCGTAAATTGGATTGTTATATTCGATAGTTGAGGGAGGTCATTTGTCTCGTCCCGCAACAGCCAATACACAGAGCGCGAGTCTGTGAGTGCGGTGGCAGGTCGGCGGCGAGAGGCAGGGGACGCAAAGCACTGCCTGGGCAGCCATTTAACACCGCCACGCGCGCAAGTTCCGAGTCGTCATTATTTTACGTGCTATTTCTAATTAAACTTACGTAGTTTCACGATTTTAACTACCGAGACAGGTACCGAAGTACGAATTCTTCTACGAACGAACGAATTCTACTTTTTCTTCTATATTATCAGATTCATCATAGCGGCCAACTCTATCATTAGAATAATCCATCCACCAATCAACCACCCACATCATTCACACCATATATCTTCCATCATCTATAATCGTCATTTATGATCATCATTTCGAACCACAACCATAATAAATAACAACGCTAATAAGATATAGTCCCCTGTAATTTCGACTATTATGTATGACGATAAGAAGAAGAAATGCAACGAAATTATACAGTATAATAATACAATCATACTATTTATTTCTGCCGTGAAATTCTAGTTATTCTTGACGTTACAAGAATAATATATATTATTATGCGAACTAAGTGAAGCAAAAATAACCAATAATAACAACAAACAAAAACAAACATGTCTATTCACGAGATGCGGTGACAGCATCTAATACCTTCTTATTCTTCCGGTGATAATGAATTTAATTTGGAATATTAAGAAATGAATTCAATGCATTAAGATAATAACTTGAAAGAAACACATAAAAACTAATAATAATCAGTTAGATTTACTTCACATTTTCACACAACGTGTTTAGTTCATAGAGGTTTTTTGAAAATTGAAAATACACTAATGTTCACAGCTTTTAAATATCGAGTTTCCTTGACTCCGCGTTATATCTACCCGTTCATTCCTTCTTACACTTTTAGTCTCCTTTTGTTTTAAACTTTGCTAATCGTACTATTGCAATGTCTTATTCCGTGTATTTTCGCCATAAGCATATATTTAATCTCGAGAACATTTCGACATAATTCACATCTGTTCTCGAACACACTCAGCTAATTTCTCATTTACGTCTTATAATTTCTTCCTTTGTTTACCATAGTTAGTTTAGTAGACTATGGTCGTGTACCTATATGGATTAATTACAATACAATGCTTTCATTTACATTTCTTTACATTATTTTTAAAATACTTAATATGCTTCTAACAAATGCAAGTTCGGAAAAACATTTTTGCGGGTTGAGAACACTCGCAAAGGCATAGGTTGGGTCGTCATTGCCAACAATATTATTTATTAAAAACGCATATAATTATTTCATTGGAAATGCCAACGATAACTCACCACAATACCTATATAGGTTGGGTCAATGAAACTCCCCAAGTGAAGTGATGAATAGCAGGCCAGAAAAGAATTGCACCCATACGTAGTTAACATTATTCTGCCTGAAGATCAGTAGAAACACTAAAGCGCAGTACTCTCCAGTTATATTTTAGTGCAAATAATTTCTCCTCAACAACCCAATACGGGTGAAAATCAGGAAAAGAAATTTCCGAAGGCTGAAGTAATTGCAACTGTAAAAATAATTAAATATAAATAAAATACTTTCCAATGCGCAGAGAAATTGAACGAAAACTATGCAACCATGTGAGAATTTTTTATGGTTTTTTAGAATCCCTTTTTAGGAATTCGGGTATAATCCAAAAACAATGAAACAATCTATTTTCACTGAAAAATGCAAATGTTTGATTGTGTTATCTCCACAGTACTGCGCTTACCGACTTAAATCTCATACCCAACGGAACGCGGCATACGACACCGCAACAAAAGTCATGCGATAGCAAAGCACCGATGAAGAAGCAGCGCGCCATTAAATTTCATTATTTACGTATTGAGTTATAGCGCTGCAACGTTTATGATATTTTGGGTATGGAAATAACAAAACACAAACAATGTGGAATATAGTAAAAAAATACGACCAATCAACTAGAAAGCTTATAGAGAATATTGTTTTAAAGAAACATTAGCGAAGTGAACAATCCGGCAACAGTGGCTAACCTATTCAATCAATATTTTTCAATAATTGGTTCTGATCTCTCCTTTGTGTCCGAAACTTCCTATGATATTCTCAAAATAATCGGTAAACTAAAAATAGATATTCAGCCGGTTTAGATGAACTTCCGGATTGTTTGTTAAAGTCTTGTGTTTCTGCCAATATACACCCGTTAACTCATATTTAATGTATTGTTATACACAGGAACTGTTCCTGTTGATATTTTCAAACATAAAAGATTAAGTCGTTCTTCAAAAAACGCAACAGAAATGAAATTCAAAATTATTGGCCAAGTTTTCTCTGGTCAGTTTTTTTAATATTAAAGAGAATTTTTTAACGTACGAATAGAAATCTTTCTAAGTGAGCATTAGACTCTTTCAGATTGCCAACATGTATTTCGAAAATCAAAATCTACGGAAATAGCCATATTTTCTTTTTTTAATGATGATGTTTCATCCATGGATCGAAAAGAAACCTGTTGGAATATTTTTAGATCTTTCAGGAGCTTTTGACGTCATTTGATCACAACTAAAGGGCGGATTTTAATGAAATGTCATTTGTTTTCCTTTTTACTACAGAAGAACACCATTTAGTATAGACATTAATGTTATGTTTTGGAAAAAGGAAATTATCAATTTTTTAATTACAATTTTTAATCATTTTTCGATATTTTGCATTTCTAAACATTTTAAGAGTATTTTGCGTCGATTTCAACTAATAATACTTTTTTACATTTTCACGTTATTTTTAAAGATTTTTTTTCACTGATTTCATCGATTTTCATACAATTTGAATGGTAGTTTCTTCAAATACCATTAACGACGTGCACTACGAGGTTCTTCACAGAACACCTGTGTGTCCTATTCGATTTCTGTAACTGTAATGTTAGTCGTTATGAGTATATAATCTAAAGTTCATGTTACGCCTATCAGTCCCATTATTGGTTCGGCCGAATTCGGCAATACCAACATAGAGATTTCCTGGAGACGAACAGTCCAAACCAAACCTTTGCAAGCTAAGTTCAATTCAACGAAAGACGATAACTCGATTACATTAGTAATATATCCAAGCGCTTGAGTTGTTCATCTGAACTGGTTTTGATCAAATTTTTGTACGTCAGTTTCTTTGCTTTTAGAAAATTTTAAAAGCATTTCATTGATTTTTGGCGATGTTTTAGGTCACCAAAATCAGTCCCTAATTATAATATTTTATATTCAAAATTACCTTCATATTGAATTCGTGGTGTTGCTTTAGATTTGCTATGTTCGTGTCTGAAACATCAATCTCAGAGAGTAGAAATACCGTACTAGAATGATGAGACATTACACATCTTTCCGATTCATTGCCGATTGCACATGGAGTCCAGCACAGATCGATTGTAGACCCTATTCTCCCTTCTATATGTAAACATACCCTAAACTATTCGGAAGAACAATTCTGGCGCGGATGATACGAATATTCTTTGCGGTAATGAAACGGTAAATAGTACAATACCAGTGTGGGATCAATCACTTTCAAAGAACAATTTAATCTTCAATTGTCCATGCATGTTCTTGTCACATGTTTCAGCCTACGTGTGTACAATGATTTAATTTGAATCATTGTATTTAAACAATTTATTGTAACGTAGATTTGGCCACATCGCTTCTCTCGGTGTTACGCAATAATACATGCCATTTTTCCAAGAAATTATAACACAACTAATTCGTTAAATATAATAAGCATTGAATATTTTCTCAATGATTCCTAATTAAATAGTTTACCATATACTTTATTTATTTGTCAAATAATGTAATTTATAATATTTCTAAATTGACAACGGTGAAACTGCTTTCCCATTGGTCATTGGTCTAGACGGAAAACCCCGAGAACTATGTTACCCCTCTTCACGCCGGTAACGGCCCACTGTTCAGTTGAGAGCCTGTGTTTGGAAAAGAAGGACGTGTCTGTGCTTTTCTCTTGCTCACTTATGTGTTTCGTTCGTGTGTGTCTACGGCACTGTCGTCGTTTTTATGTGCTATTCTCTGACTTGAACTGCTTAATGTGTTAAAACGGCTAATATTTATAATTCACAGTATTAGGCAATAGTAACTTTCTGCCCTAAACTGCTGACCTTTCGGTAACAAGCGTATGTCCTGAAAACTGTTTAAATATTTTATGTGATTTCTGAAGGAACCCAATATATGTGGCATTAAAGTGTAGTTCGTGTTATTGTTTAAGAAATGTGTAATTTCTTTACAATATCTAGTTGCCCCGCAAGTGAACAGTGCAGTGTTGCCAACAAACAATTAGCTTGTGCTGAGTTCTGTACATATCAACTGTTGTCTCCAGAGAATAATTCTAATTTTATTCCGATTATGTGCTCTGTGTCTGACATAATCTTCAGCTAATGTTTCGGTGAGATGCAACAATCCTGCCCTTCTGCAATCATCACCCGCCTCAAATGCTGCGCGTTCACGTGAATATTCACATATACGTGAGTATTCATGCAGTGTCTTGCCCACATCTTGGTACCAACCGTTGTATTTTCTTTGTGGTTTTAGCGTCACGCAATTCCAACCGTCAGCTGAGTTGAACTATACATTCAGCACACTAAAATATAGGAGGGCATTTTATTAGGCTCTTGCCTGTGTCTAATTGCAACGAGATTGCTATCAATAGCATCTAGCTGATTTACATGTAACAATCATTCCTATATCATGGATCAGCTGATTCAAAAGCTCAGTATTTATCGTACTTATTGTCAATTGTAATCAATACTATGCTTATGCAAATAGTAAATTCAAATATTTGGTGTCCCTTTTCATTGACAATTGCATATATTACTATGCTTACATACTAACTAATTTAAAAGTTCCGTTATCCCTGTTCATTATGAAAAATTATTATTCCTGCAGGTATAGTTCAACTGAATCAAGGTATAGTCTCCCTTTCTTTGCAAGAATAATTGATATTCTACTTAATTACAAGTCAGATCATTACAATTTTCTAAATGATTATTTCAGTTTAATTACTTTTAAGTTGAACAAATTTCATATTTTTTTAAAACCTCCCTTCATGATAGTTACTGTTACGATATTAAATGTCCGTTTCAGGTCATCAATAGCCTCCGTCTCGCAAGATAAAAACGGTGGTCCATCTGACACTGAGTTGGCAAGGTACGTGGCGGCGCAAGCTTCCACATCATCTACAGAATACTGTTCCGCACCAGTTCGCTCCTCTACTCCATGTTCTTTTGATCCAGGATTTCAATTTTGAAGTTGTACTTTGGGCAGAAATCACAACCAGCGACTATTAATTGTTACTTAATTGTACGCCTATTTCCATCTTTGTACTGAATTCAACTGGTATATGACTTTGGGGTAAGGATTCCGTAATGAAGAAAACGTATGAAGAATACACTTCTGCACGTAGCACGACACATACAATTTTTAACTGTTTTTACTGAAGTAAATAAAATTTCGTACTGCTTATATGCTATTGTACTATACTATGTTATTGCAATACACGTGAACAATGTTTCTCTAAAATATTCAATTTAATGCGGTTTTATACGAGAGTATTTTATTTGTTGTTCTTGAACAATTACTGAGTTACTTTCTGGAACACTTTTTTATATGGTTGTGATCAGCTTTTTTGGTGCTGCATGCCTTCAGTAATTTACAATTTTGTATTGTTGAAATTCGTGTTGAAAACGAAATAATGACATCTTTTAGAATTACGTGTATTCAATAATATTAAGCGACGATATGAAAACAGATTTCGAATTACTGTTATTTCTCTATTCTTGTTTTAATAGTCGAACGGAGACAAAACATAAGAAACTACCGTTGAACATCGATACTTAATAACTAAAGATTCATTACAACAGTATTTTATTATTACAATCGTTTATTTTCATATTTTTTATTTGTATTATTTTTTCCACTAGTTCCTTACGTCCTGCTATTGCTCTTTTATTAACAAATATCTGAGAAATTTTGCTTGCCTGGAGCATTGAAACTCACTGTACTGCCACTTGTTTACATCCGAAATCGTCTGTAAGCGGCTCTTTGCAATCATTTCCTAGACATGTCTAAGAAATTTGCTGAACCATTTTGTGTTTGCATTTTATTTTTTATTATCAGCAGACTTGTATTGTGCGCCGTGAGGATGGGACTCTTCCTCAAGGCATTTACAAAGCTCATACAATACTTATACCGAAATAAAGATTTCAAGAATAGCCATATTTCATGAGTGGTAATTAGCAGGGGAATAACTTTTTTCAGAAATAAGAGCTTTACAATGCTTGCCCCTTGAATTAGCCATATTTCATGTTTAATTTTTAAAGAAACTAACTGTCTATGGTACATTGGAAGGCTGGGGCAAAGAAATCCGGGAGTAAACTCGCCGCTGATGTCCACTTTCCACGATGACCTCTGCGCTTTCGTTCCTCATCCTGTCGACTTTCATCGAAATCCACGTCGCCGGCTGCCTGCGGCCAGAGCTCCGTCACACAGCGCGCTCTCTTCGCTCTTTCTCGTTCGGCAGAAACCGCCGACGGGGGCGGGCGGCGAGGCGGGCGCGGGACGGCAGAATGTGAGGGAGCGGCGTCGAGGGGAAACAAGGCGAGAGGGGGGAGAGTGTGCGGGCTTAAGCAGGACGAGGGGGCGGGGCAGAGGAGCAGGTGAGCGGCGAGAGGGAGCGGGTAGGCGCAGGAGGCAGGGAGCAAGGGGTGGGCGTGCAGTGGCGGGGAGAGGAGCAGGTGAGCGGCGAGAGGGCACGGGGGCTAGGCGAGAAAGGCGGGTCGAGTGGGGGGAGAGGGGGGACTTAAGCCAGGACGAGGGGCGGGAGAGGAGCAGGGTGAGCGGCGAGAGGGAGCGTTAGGGCAGGATGCGGTCGAGTGGCGGGGAGAGGGGTGGGTCTTAAGTGGGACGAGGGGGCGCGAGAGGGAGCGGGTAAAGGCGAGAGGCGGGACGGTAGCGACGAGGGGCGAGAGCCGACGCCGTGAACGCGGCGTGCCCGGACCCTTTCCGCTTCTTAACGACGCGCGGCAGCCTAAGAAACCCTATAATGGCCGCCGGATAAGCCGCCCCGCTCCTCGGCCGCGGGCGACTTCCGCGCTGCCAACTTCCCCTCCGCGCGCCAACTTGAGATATAGCGAAGAAACTCCGCGGAGAGACTTCCGGGCGCGGCCCTTTGTAGGTGATCGAAAAACTTCGCGAAATGATGAAGACCACTACCTCAAACGAGCCGCCCGAATCCGCAACCCCGGGGCGTGGCGGGGCCGGTGGGGAGAGGGTGCGGGGGGGAGTGCGACGGCACCGGAGAGGACGGCCGGATTTCATTAGCAGGTACATCCGTCACAGCATAATTAGCGGCGCCCAGCCGCACGCCGCCAGCCACGCGCCGAGAGCTATTTCTCGCTATTATTTCTGCGCATGGAGGGAGCGCGCGGCGAGCGGCGGCTGCGAGGGCGAAGGCACCGCGCTGGAACGCGGGAGGGTTTCGCGGGCGGGGCGGGCGGCGGGGCTGGACGGAGAGGACATGCGAGGATGAGAGCGGTTACTCACGGGTAGAAATGAAGTATATAGCGGGAGTAATATTTTATGGTTAGTCAATTTCCCGACCTGTCCTCGGGTTAAAATTAATGCTGCTCAAGCTATTATTAGCTAAAATACGGGGCAAGCGGGAGGTCGCGCGAAGGCGGGGGCGCGGCCGGAGGGGGGCGGAGGGGGGCGGAGGGGCGGAGGGGCGAACGGTGGGCGAAGGAGGCGCGCGAATAAAGGAATATTGTGCGCGCGCCGTAAGTGAGTACCGATGGCGGGGGGAGCGGCGGTCGTGAGCGGTGGCGGGGCGGGGCGGAGCCCCGAGCCGAAGGGCGACATCGCCTGCCCGGCGGCCGTGCGGAGAGGAGCGCGGAACCGCACGAAGGCAGCCGCCCACGCCGCCGCCCCTCGCGAAAAGTCCGTCGCTGCGAGAGCGAGAACTGCTTGGCAAACAAAGAATTTCGTAGGTCTTGCGAAGGGCATAAAATTGTCATCAAACCTGTTCTCACCATCTTTGAAACCGGCAAAGCTGGCTCAGAGCATCAACGCATCTCCCTGCAGTGCTTCTGACAGGGACGTTCCAGGGGTCGAGTCCCGGTCAGTAACAGGGTTTTAGACTATCTGGATAGCTACGATGAGTTCTTTCTACCGAAGAATTCTAACAGCCCACTGCTCTGGTATATAGTTTTCTGTGGTTTCATCGATCAACACCTGGTGAATGCCGAAGTAGTACGCTAACAAACGGGCCACGGACCGCGTGTGGTATTTCCTTCTTGTCCTATCCTCACCCCTTATTTGCGGGTTTCAGCCTCACATTTTCCACAGGAATCACTGCGACGCTGGAGGCCAAAACAAATGTTGCGAGAAGTTACAGGCTCCCAACGAAAATGGAACCGCGTGACTAGAACAATCACAGAAAGAATTCCTTATGAGCCGAAATTGCGACATAGCACGTGCGCTATTGGAGAATTGAATAGAACCTCAGCCACTGCGTCCACTGATTAGCATTTTAGGATTACTTGAAAATGACTGTAAAATCTGGTAGGAAAACGTAAAGGAGATTAAAAGTATGAGGTTTGAGATTCTTAATGGATACGATAGTTAAAATAAATATACAGAAAGGATGTGAAAATACATTTTAAACCAAAGCTTTGACTAATGAGAAACAAAGTTTTCGCATCACAAAAGAGATTCTACGGCAGTTTTCCAGCCAGCGGTTTTGAACTAATTTTTTTCTTAAACACTTCCTGATTGTTTCACTATCTTACTTTCTGCTTTCCTTCCAAAGATTGAACCATTTCTTTGGTATTCGTCAGTCAGTAATTTTAGAAACCGATTTTAAATAAAATGTTGAGCAATATAATGCTGTGTGTAAAATAAAAATAATAATTATTGTTTTCCTCATTTCTGTTCGTTGTTCAACAAACAGAAAGTTTTTTAACGTGATCTAATATTTCCATTCCTACGAACTACATCTGTGGTTCGCGTGAAGACCTGGTTCGCAAATTATCTCAATGCTATTTATTTGATTAATTATCTATATGTAGAAAGTTTCCGACTATGCGGCAAGTATTCAGAATAGCAGACTTCTGCATCAATTTCAAGTGTCTTCGAGAGATATTAATTTTCTGGAGATTTTCTCTGACGTGCTTTTCTATGAGACAGGTACTGGAGGTAATGGATGGGAGAATGAATAAATGGTCCTGCTTTCATTGTTGTTTAATTTGATGCACCAGGTGGCTGTATTTCCATATTGTATATGACATCCCATCACCGTTAGTCTTAGTTTTGAGTACTTTGGCTGCCTGATGTGAGTTCACAGTTCCTGAAACCCGAGAACACACCCTTCCTAACACACTGGCCTCGACAGCTTGTATTTAAGTCGAGCAGACATAGATACGACACCTAATCCATCCAGAAAAGAAATTGTGAGTTATTCTCGGGAGAGATATGGAGTACTCTACAACTCTATGGTGCGAAGTTCTGGATTTGTGTGTGTTTATGTAACGCATTAATGGTGTTTATAATACTGCTGTGTTTTACTACTTTACTGATCTCAGTGACTCAGATATATGTTTGCTCAAATATCAGTCCATCTAGAGACTGCTTATATTCGGAAGTGGAAGAAAAAGCGTATCTCTTCTAAATTACTTAGCAAACAAAGGCAAAAGAGAACATTTTGGAAAATTTAGAAATATTGAAACTTCAAAAATCATAACTTTTCAAGCATTCCTTAATAAATTCCTTAATAAATAGCAGTACCAGTTTTAACAATTTTATCGACTAGCCACCAACCATTTTTTGATCCTAATTATAACTTTAAAATTCTTCACTTAGTCAACCTAGGCAAAGTAAACATTCAGGAATATTTTAAAATTTTAAGACTTTTCGAAACATCCTAATTTGTCTATCCGGAATGAACATTCCTCGATAAAAAGCAGCCTCAATTTAGGTATTTTGATTGACTAGCCCCTTTTACTCTTTTAGTCCTCCCTCTTTTATGGACTTTCACCGTTCCTTTTTCGACTTTCACAGCTCGTTTTTTCTTTTTTTATACGAGTATAACTCCTGTTATGTTTTAGTGTGATTCACGTTTCAGGTAGTAAGTATTTTTTAATTTTATTTATTTATTATTATTATTTGGCATTTATATCTCGTATTTTTGCTATATATTTATTTGCTCCCATACTTCATGTTCTTTTCACATTTTTTCCTTCACCATGCTATAGAACCACTGAAGATGAGATAAGTATTTCCCGGAAGTTAACTTTGGGAATGTTGTAATAAATGTTAACTGTGATTGTTGTTGATTATTTCCTAACTCACATCAAATACAAAATGTATAAAACTACAACTAAAAATATACACATAAATAAAACTTTCATTTTTGATTGTACATTTTGCTTTGTTCATTCATGTTCGATTTCTTGACCATGAATTTTCTCACTAAATGACACATGTCGAGAATTACAGACTTTTGCAATATCACTAATTTGCTCTTGCATCCACAACTTCCAATTGAGATTTGGTACATTGTGCCACTATTGCTGTGCCTGATATTATTATGGGTCGGATAGTGGCTTTCTTTATTTTCCAGAGTACTTTAATTTCGTGAGATAGGTCTTTGCATTTTGTTATTTTTATTCTGTACGTAGTGCCAATGTTGTAAGTGGAATTGCGACACCAATTATGTGAGCTTTTTTCGTGTCCAGCAGCAGAATATCAGGACGATTTGCTGGTATAGTGACATCAGTTCATCCCGGTTCCGATATATTTATATGTGGTTGTTGGCAATGACAAGTGGAGGTTTATATTTGACTATGAACTGTAGTTGTGTTGTTGTCATTTAATAATAATAATAATAATAATAATAATAATTATCATTAACGTCATCATCATTATCATCATCATTATTATCATCATTATTATCATTATTATTATTATTATTATTATTATTATTATTATTATAATTATTATTATTATTATTATTGTTGTTGTTTGTTGATGATGTTTATGTCAAAAGTCGTAAATTGCGAAAGGGAAAGAAGCAGGGGAAGAACGGTCCGGGCCGGACACACATGTAGTTAGATTTGCGTGTTCCTGCAAAGAGCGCGACGAGGACGGAAATTTATTTCTCGCGGCAGGCCGAGAGGGACGGGACAGCCGAATCTCACCGGCAAGGAGCGTCCCGCGCACCGGGAAGGGTGATTGTTAGGCTTGGCAAGTAGTAGATTAGGTGGGGTGGACCGCAGTAGGAGTGTCGGATCCAAAACGGTTGAGATTGAGAAGGCAAAAGTGCGGGAAATGTGAGCGGGATCGGAAGAGCGCGACAGAGCAGATGATTTCTAAAGAGAACGTGGGGGACGAGGGAACGGAGGTCGGGAAGCGTTAGGTGGGCGGGGAACGCTCAGAGGCGCAGCCAAGAGGGAGTGCGTTCGAGGGACTGGCCGGCCGCACGGCTACCCACATTATTTTCGGACGCGTCATCCACACAGTTTAACGGCCCCCCTCCGGCCTGTGGCCGGTCGGGGCGTCGGTGGGCAGTGAGCGGGTGGGGGCGGCGGCCGGCCGGGCAAAGCCAGCGTGGAGAAGCTCCCTCCGAACCTGCGGCGCGGCGTCAACTCGCTCCTCTAAAGCTTTTCGATTGTCTTCTTAAAGCAGGCCCGCGCCACTGACTGCTCGGCCAGCTTCCAAGTCTCAAGCCGGCGCGCCCCCGGTGCAAAAACACGGCCAGTAGTTAGCGGTGGTATAGTAGCCGGTAGTAAGGAGCTGTCAGTAGTATAGCACAGTAGATAGTAGCTTAGTATATAGCATAGTAGTGAATATAGCAGAGTATAGTAGAATAGTACCAGTAGTACATGTAGATAGGCTAGTAGCAGTAGTAGTGATATAGCAGTAGTATTAGTAACAGTAGTAGCCAGTAGTATCAGTAACCAGTAGCAGCATCAGCAGCGCAGCAGCAGCAGCAGCCAAGCAGCCAGCAGCAGTATGAGTAAGTTAGTGAGTAGTAGTAGTAGTAGTAGTAGTAGTAGTTATAGTAGCGGTACTACTACTACTACTACTACTACAATTACTACTACTACTACCACCACCACCACCACCGCTGTTAATAGTAATAATAATAACAATAAGAGGAAGAAGAAGAACACTGGGAAAACTTCTACTACTACTGTAGGTCAACATGAGATTTAATTAAGGAAACAATCACCATCTTTAATATTGCAGTTGTAGGAAGGCGTCAAAAAATTTACAATTTTGCATTTTTGAAAAACTATGGATATCAACGAAAATGAGTCCTAAATCGATGTTTTGGTATTCCAGCATTATAAAAGAACCTTTTCTGTTTTAGAAATCGATCATAATCGGTCATTTTACGGCACAAATGATGACGTATTAGATTTCATATCGCGAATAATTACGTCATCACACATACAGCCAATCATAGCGAGAGAATAGGGGGGAGGTAGAGCTAAAGGGAACAGCCGAACACTATTTACTCGCATGAAGTCAAATACCCGAGTCATCACATGGAAATTGTTTCGCAAAATTAAGTTTGATTCTCTTATAAATGTATAATGATGTTATACAAAAAAATACAAAAAAATATAGAATGCAACTCGTTCATAATGTTGCTTTATTACATTCGTACAAATTTGAAAACGCGCTCCTAAAGTCGCTCGTATTCAAAACATGTACTCATGCAATAAAGATTCACATTATAAACCACTATTTAAGTATTTTACATTATCCTATGAATATTATAAATTTGAAGCCTTTTTAAGCAAATGCCCAAATGTAATTGAGATTTCTGGTAAGCACCTTCCCCCAAAACACGTTTTAAACTTGCAGGATCTAGAGTTTCTTTAAATCGATCTGGGAGAAAATCATCTGAACGATTTACGTTCTAGCGTTGACGACACACGGACAGACGTTTTACCATCACATAATTTTTTGATATTAATGTCCCAGAAAATATGTATTCCAACTTCAGAAATTTGAGAGAATGTAATTTACTTCATAAGGAAACATGAATTATATACTTTTTCGTTACCAAGGCCCGCCAAAAGGTTTTTCTGTAAAGGAAAATCCCTATTTTCTTACGCACGATTACAATACTTTCTCTTCTTTCGAAAAGTGTCAAGAAAGTAAAATGCACAAACATTTTCAGTCATCGTATTGGATTCAACTACGTTTATGATTTAGTTTTAGCTTATCGTGGCACTTGGCAACCGAATATACAATCGAATGAAAAACTTTCGCAAATTGTATTAAATAACGTCAACGCAGGAGTCAGGAAACCGAGATAAACGTTGCGGTGCTTGTCCGTCTAGATAGATCTTTGAATAAATAAGAAAACACGATTTTAAAGAAATTGTTGCGTCTTCCTCCACGCAACGCGTCTTTAAGCCCTTGTTGGGCATTGACCGCGTAGTAGAAACAATCCACCATTAAGTTTTTTTTGTCAAGTCTCGTCACGTCGCAGTCAGTCAACGCCTTTTATCTCTTCGGCCAGGGGCTCGCCTTTAGTAACGAGGTTCCCCGGCGGGCACTCGACTAGGAATCTGGAATTCTCGAATCTCCGAGTCTCGAATTGCTAAACGTCCGTGACTTCACGGAGCGTAATTAGGCACTTCGGTTAGCGATGTCCGTACCGCAACTGCATTTGCCCGTGCAACCGCGCGTGTTCATTGAAGTTCACACTGAGCACACGTGGTAATACCGCCGTCGAATACAAAATTCAGTGTATTTCGCGGCCGCGACGTTTCTAGCTTTGGCCGTATTACGGCGTGGTGGCAGACGTCCTTAATTACTCGCCACTTTAATATACATTATACTCGTCTAAATGTGGTCGGGGTATACTGACGAATTACTACGTATCATGAAAAATAGTCGGTTGGTGGCGGTCGGTGAGCAAGCAACAGCGGACAATACAGTACATTGCGACTCGCAGGTCATCGTTATTCGGAGTTTACACGGGCCGAGCTACTCGGCGTATGTTTCCTTCCAGCCTACGTACCTTCTGCGCCTCGCAAGTCTCTTCGCAGGCGATTCGTAAATTCGAATAAACGGGTGTAGGGGGCTGACGAATATCCAATCGATTAAAACCATTGCCATGTGATATTCTCTGCCAGCGGTCGGCGGTTAAGAATTACTTCCCCGATTTGAGAGAATTTTGCCTGCTTCGAGGACAGCAGTTTCTCGGCACTGCCGCGCTGTGCGCCCTTCGTCAAGCCGGTTGGGTGTGTAGCCCGCACTTCCCCAATCACCGCTCGCCGTCACAGTAGAGAATGGAATTTGCACGCGTCGATAGTGTAATGGTTAGCTCGGACTGGCAGTTGGATCAAGTTGGCGGGTTCAAACCCGATCGAAGCCGTGGATTATTAAGGGCGAAAAATTCCTTCGTACGCCTTCCTTCGGAGGGGAAGTAAAGCCGGCTGTCCCATGTTAGTAGATTTACTTGCACGATAAAAAAGATCCTCAAGTCTAAATGACGCCTCTGAGCTAAATTCAAATCGCCTGTTTCTCGCCCAAGAAATACCTCCTTCCTCAGCTAGTTGGTGATAGGAGCGTAGCGAAATTTGCGTGGTCAGACGGAAGAGCGGGCCTGATGGCCCGAGTCTAGCCACGTAAAATAAGGCATTAATTCAATTCAATTCAATTCAATGGACGCAGGGAAGGTTTGTCGCGGCGCTTTGGCGGCGACATCGCTCGTAGGCGTGTCAGCAGTCCAAATAATGAACAATACGTGATGAATTCAACCTGTCAAGCAATTCACCGCGCTGTTTGGACACAATACTCATTCAAAGCGTTTCTTACAAATGAGTTTTGGAATGTGTGCAGCACTGCATCACCAAAAATGAATTTCGTGATATTTACTCGCATTTTATTTATCTCACACGAATTGTACCATTTTAAGAGTTCGTGAAGAGTTAGGATCCTTTTTTTTTATAGACGAATTTTTGTACCATTAATTTATTACATAATCGTGCAACGGTTTCTGAGATTATTGTCACCATTATCAGGCTTCAAAATTAATATTTTAAATTTTTGTTCTTTATAATTTCAACATTCAGTTTTACAGCTTGATGATGGAGACAACAATCCTCGAAACCGTTCTCTGATTATGAAACAAATAAATGTTACAAAAATTCGTCTCTCAAAAAATGTTGACCCTAACCCTTCCTAAACTCATAATTAATCAGAAGACTGACTAGAAGATATAAATAAGCCATTTTAAGACTTGATGCTAAATTAAGAATAAGTAGCTATGTTGAACCTATTCACATGTATATTGAATTAATAATAATAATAAATAATAATAATTATTATTAATAATAATAATGATAATAATATTGATAATAATAATAATAATAATAATAATAATAATAATAATAATAATAATAATAATAATAAAATTCCACGTAGGGAGTACACGACCTTGTAGTTGGGGTGGAGCATTCCCATGTGCCCGAGAGCTGTAGCCTAGCTACTGTCAGGGCCTCCCTTACTGAATAGGATGGAGCTGAGAGGCAACGATGAAATACTCCGGATAAGAGCCTCAACAACATTTTCAATGAAGGGAGGATTTATGAAGATGGTGGAAGAGGCACCTCCAACAAAACCACAACATCTGATCTGCAGGGGACGGCTGCAGCGTCTGCCTCCATGTCAAGGAACGGCTGCATCTGCAGCAGGATGTACTCGTACGTAGAGAGGGAACGGTCAAGGACCTTTGGACTTTCTGTTATCGTCCCTCGGAGAGTACAGGAGAGAAACTGGGTTGGCACTCCAGGTCACTAATTAGAGGCTTGCATCTTGCATTTGCCAGCAAAGGAGAGCAGTTCAGCCCTTCAGCAGCAGTGAAAATCCCGTAGGGTTTAGTGATGCTGACTGGCGATTGCAAGGACCCCTTACTCGGCTCTGTGGGGGGAAGTGTGGGTCGCAGTAACGGATGATAAGGAATAAGCCGTGAGTTAAGTATGATTTGTAAATTCAAACTAGCATCCTGCAAAACTTCACGAAAATCCAACGTGCAAAAGGGATGGAACAAGAAATAGAATGAATCGTAATTGGTGCCTTTTTGCACCAATACCTGCTCAGAAACCGATCTAACGTCGCCTTGTCGAGGTTTGTCCATCCCACGGCTGTTAGTTCTAGGGACCCAGAGACACGTATAAAAACACAAACACTAAACTTCTGATTCTACTTAACATGAAGTGTGAAATACAAAAAAAATGTTAAATAAATCGCGAAGAGAAACAGAACTCCATGGACAAAATCTAAGAGACTGGTCGAGGTGCAAATCTATAAAAATCAATCATTTACGTGTTTTAAAAAGGGAAGAATGAAACAAGAATCGGAAGCAATTCTAAAGCAGCCCAAGATCAGGCGTTGAGAACTTGACATTATAATGAAGCGATTCACAAAATTTCCCAAGACGATAAATACATTTGCCAGGAACACGTAGAAAGCATTGATTACATCGTCTCCACTTGTTCAATTCTAGAAAAGACCGAATAGTTGAAAAGACACGGCGGGGTAAATAGTTCCCTCCACTGGCAGAACCGTATCTCCTTCAAAGTTCCAAACATATGTTCCGTGTGGTACGAACATACACCAAAACCGGTGACGTCTGTTAGAGTGTACACAATACTGTATGACGAATAAATTCAAACTGAGCGCATGATAGCGGCGAACAACACGGATATTGTCATCCGGAATTTGGAGAAAATGCGAGTCTACACAAAGGTGTAGCTGTGCCGTGCGGTCAAAACGTCGTAACCAATGAGGCAGATAAACGTCTTAAAAACAAGATTTGGAAATCGAGATCAGCCGTATGTGGAGCGTAAAAGCACATGTCGTTCGTATAGTTATCGGAGCACTGGGATTTGTTTCGCAAAGTTTGCGTAAGAAATGCACATGCTTGCGCACGTTTGTTGAACTCTCCTTTTGCTAGAAGTGGTAGGAGTAGAGCTAGGGGTGAGTTGCTATTTTGTTGGCAATACAGAGGAATCAAATCTGGAGTTCGTTTTACAATAATTTTTCTATAAATCGGGAGTGAAAATAGCAACATTTGAGAAACACATACTCGCTCTTTTTTAAATTTTTATTATTATTAACTTTTATTCATCTTTCAACTATTTATAGTAGAAATGTTGGGAAGGGATTCTTCAGGAACTCAAGAAAACGTAGGCTGTTGATCTCCCCCATGCGTCGCATACAGTTTTTACTGTTTTTTGACTAAATAAATAAAATAAAAATAAATAAATAGAACTGTGCTAAAGTCTCAAGTCATTCCAAAGATTGGGAAGTGCAAGACATTTCTTAACTGCGAAAAGCTCACATTTTGCACAAAGTATTGTAGAGGCACCGACAGTCTTTAGATCTGCTCCTTAAGAAGCTAGTTGCAACCTGGAGTAGTCTTTATAATGGCCCAACTCATTACATTTTTAGTCATGAATTATAATAATATTAATAATAATAATAATAATACATTTATTTATGGCGACGCTCAGGCCATTATAACTACCCTTTTACATAACCGGTTTACTTGTCAGTCGAGGGGATTGGCTGGGCTCGCAAAGAGCTATAAAATAAATATTTTTCTGGAGCTAGAATGTTCGTGTCTTTGCCAGACATATTGTGTTTATAAGAAACATAATTCACCATATGTAAATGAGGAATGTTACTGAACGTTCTCAATGTGTTTGATAGCAGTTGTGTTAATAAGTTATTGAAGAAAATGCATTATAATTATTATCGCATTGCATTGTAATTTACTTGTACAGTCAAGTTGGGAACACCGTTGATCAATGTAATCGCAAAAGTAATAAAAATGTTTTCAGAAATGTTACTAAAGCAAATAAGCCACTTTTACAAACTATTCCGATTACAATTCGATTTAAATTTTATAATTTCAAACCAGAATTAATTAAAATATTTGCGTCGAACTTTATTTTCCATTTAAATAAATTAATCGACATTTTTAATTATTATGCTAAACGAAACAATGAAAATACCAACAAAATACTACATTAAAAAGCGAATTTATTGATTTCAACCGCTGTTGCATTACGACAACTAGTGGTGCTAAAACCGAACGTATTTTCTCACAGTGATTCTAAATTTGCATATTTGCAAAAATTGGGATTATAGCGAATAACCAACTATTCTTTTAAGTGTCCTTTACGCTACCCAAGGTCAAAGTTTAAACAAAAAAATTGGAGCAATTTTTCATTAACTTATTGATGCCACTAATTGATGAAGGGCTTTCAAATCTCGGCCGTTGGCTTCTCCTTTACGACCGAAAATCAGGTGACCATCAATCAACGTAGCCTCCTCAACACAATTCCAACAGCCTCCACTGAATGGGCTCGTAGAGACAATCGGCCAAACAAATGCCGATGGCACAGGAAATATTTTGCACTTTGACTTTTGTAATGTTTAATGACTTACGGAAAACGTTGGGGCATGACTCGCATCTTTAAGTCGGAGGGCGTACTAAGATACATGAGAACGTTGGTGATGATAATGTGAGGATCTTATCATAGCAGAAAATTGATATAGATGGAACTAAAGCATGGAATCCCAGGATCGGTTTTCAGTAACCACAAGCAGCGAGAGCGTTAGCCCGAACACCAGGGGCCACAGAATACATTACACACTTTTATTGAGATAAAAGTAGTCCATTAAACGCCCCAACGTTTACATTATATTTATTTATTTCGCGTCAAAGTAGTCAAACCCTATGTGTCACGTTCTACAGGGAGAAGTGTAATGTGGTAGTAAAATTGAACGAACTACTTGCAAAAGAAGATTAAAACTGCACTGACACATCAATTTGAATAAATTACGATAGTATTTGCTTTCTCATTAAAAACCACGAATATTGACTACAAAAGAGATTAACAGTCAGTAAACTGGCCAGAAATAAAAACCAAACTCCAAGAAAGTCTGTAAGGGAAACAATATTGACTTTCACAATTCATGGAAGTCTCACAAAGGCTTTACACTCAAATTCTGTGAACGAATTAGTATTCACTTTAGTATTTCTGTTGAAACAATTTTATTCTTATAACTTTTTTTAAAAGAAATTTGTACGTATGAGGGGAATTTACGAGAATCCATGAACTAATGAAAGAATAATAAGAGGGTCAATAACGTCGCCTCACACAATCAACGTATTTTAATTACAAATTTCTTACTTATTGTTGGACTGAATATAGTCGCTATGCAGCTGATAAAGCTTTTTGTGTCATTAACACTTTTGATCGTAAGGACAAATTCAATTTTTTATCAAAATCATTTTACTGCTGTGTCGTATGAACGTATGTTATAAGTTCAACGTTTATCGTATTTAACAGGCTATAAACAAATCTCGGACGTTCGTAGACACCTATAATACGCCTTATAATATCATTAAGATGGTCATAGGACAAATATTAATGGGAGCTTCAGTTTTTTTCCGAGAATTTTGAATTTTTCCTGCGATTAGATATACCTATTTGCGGCCACAGATTAAGTTTAGAATGTCTTTCTTTGTTAAGTTGCGTTGGTACTGTTTGCGACATATACAGGTGTTTAGAAGACATGTGTCAAATTCACAGCAACACTCAACATTAGAAATTCAAGACTTTTTGAATAATGAATTAGAACTGTATTCTTCTGATGAGGACGACAATTTAATTCCTGGACTGTTGTCTAGTTTGAGCAATGAAAAGTATTTCGAGGAGAGTAATTTATGATGCGAATGATTTTATTGTTGAGTCCTCTCAAATTCAAAAGTTTTCATTTCTTTTAGAATGCTATGAAATTGATAAACAATTTAAATTAGCAGTATTTCAGAAATCGAATGAAATAAAATTTCCTCTAAATAAAGACTCAACAGAACTATATTACTTTTTATCATTCTCTCTCTCTCTCTCTCTCTCTCTCTCTCTCTATATATATATATATATATATATATATATATATATATATATATATATATATATATGCCAATTAAACTGTATCTGAATTCCAATGAAATATAATTATAGTGCACTAGTATTGTTGTCATATTAAGTTAACTGCGTTTCCCTCCATTTTTGTAACATTGTTACTTTCTGCAAAAATATAAAATTGACAACACAGGTTTTTTGAATTCCATTTCCACTACCAATTTTCAATCAAATTAACATAAAATACTCGAGCATAGAGACTTAAAGACAAAAGACAACACTACAAGATTTTATCAGTTTCAAACCTGTTTACGATAGTTTTTGTATTACAACGTTTTGAATAACAACTATATTGCCCATATCACAGGAGTTAACCACGTGGCGTATCCCTCAGGATCGAATTTGTTAAATAACTACAAAGTATGACTGAGGTTACTATTGTCAAGGGAAAGACTGGATCCCGACCTCGTCACCGGCGAAAAAAGGGCATATACGTTGCACGGTAAAAAAAATAATATCGCAAGTTAATTCATCATACAAATTCGTTAAATCATCACACAAATCGTTATTGAGAATAAAAAATATGCACTCCAATTTCAAATGTCCATTTTAATTCTTTTAAACAATCTTCTTACTTAGAAAGCTGTAGCAATATTTTACCGTTTTGATAGACATTATTTTTGTGCCAAGATTGTACAAATAAAGTGCATACTATTCTTTCTATAATCGTTGCTTCCCAGGTAAATTCCAGGAACCAATTTTTCTGAGCCGCGATCCTGGCTTTCTTCGCCCCCGCCGTTACCGCTGACGCTCCCGTGGCGCGGCCAAGCGGGGGGCACAATGAGCTCTCAGGTCATTGCGAAAGACCTTTGTTTGCGCACCGAGTCAATTTCCAGCGGCCGTTGCCGAGAAAAGACCCGGCTAATTTCTATTATCCTTTGCTGGTCCATTTCCCCTGGCGCCGAGCACAAAGCTGCCTTGTGCTCATTCCTACGGTTACGTCTTCTCTTCTTCTTTATCTTTTTCTTACACAGGGAGCAGAACATTGTTTGGAGCTCGACTTCTCAAAATATCTTCTGCTCTTCCGCCTGATTTTTCCCGTAATCGCGGGAAGGAATGATTCCATTTTATATAGACTAACAATTCCTCTGGGTCTTCTTCCCATTCCACATTTTTGCTTTCATTATTTTTTTAACTACCCCCTCTTCTAACTTTAAGATAATATTAGTTGTTTCAGGACGAGAAAGTTCGTATTTGCGTTACTATGATTCCAGTAATTCCTTTTGAAGGAGCCCGTTTCTTAGGCATCGGATTCCAAAATATTTAATTTACCATCAACTTTCTTTACAGTAGTTATTACTTTCTATTGTTTCTTCGTCAGAAGAGAAAGCATTCTAATCGTGCGCCAGAAAACTGCTTTTTTTACAGAAAAACCTTATTGCCGGACTGTGTTAACAAAAAATTAAGTCAAATTAAAATATTTTCTGCTGCATAACTGTGTATAAATATATACTAATTCAACAGTTTATATTTGTATTGTTTAATATAAAAAAGACTTATTATCTCTGTAACAAGTAATGCACTTCAGATTCAAGGTGAATGTCTCCCATCTCGATCAGGTTTTTGTACCAGATTCATTGAGGAAATGCTCAGGTGATCCTTTGTTTTGCTTCTTGACTTGTAGCTTCACGTGCACGTTTTGTTGGGCTATCCTTTTGCTGGTAGTGATGGGAGTAGAGCCGGGAGGGGAGTCTATTTTGCTTGAACTGCAAAAAACTCAAATCCCTTTCTCTCTGTCTTTTCCTCTCTTAGTATTAAGTACTATGACACTTCTGTAAAATGCAAGAGTTGAATATTCGATTGTTAAATAATGTGTGGCCAGAAACCGATGAAAATTTGGGCCTGTAAACGACTTTCTACTATATTTTTTGAAAATGTACGTCAAAGTTTGGCACGTTTGAAATGGTACGTAAAAGTTATTTGAATATTAATTTAAAATTGCTGAATGTATGCAATTAAGTAGTTTATATTTATCACGCACATCTTACTAATTCTGAATGACTTGAAGCGGGAAACAATTTTGTATAAAGATATTGCTCTTCAATAATAAGCGAAGAAAATCGTGCTTGCAACTGTTTACAAGTAATTAATTTCAGTTAACAATATGTAGGTAAGCTAGATCCTTCATGTTTATTTGTGTATGGTAATGTTATCACTATAAAGCGAGAGTAATACTGGAATACAAGTAAATAGACGTAAAATGCCCTTGTACCCACAAACCTAGATTTTCAAAACGTTTGGCCTTCAATTAACTTCCGTTCTGCAATCAACTCAGATCTGACGATGATGCCAGAATCCTGCATTTCTCATTTTTTTACTACAAGTAATTTTCTTTTGATACACAAAACTATTTAATATTTTTTGTACTTACCTCCTAAGGACGCCATTTTTGCAAGTTCAATATTTCATTAAGCTGAAGTTTCTGGAATTAGGCAGATAACTTTTTACCGGACGATGCAATTTCCAATTAAGGTCAATATATTGTATGACAATTAACGATACCTAATGACCAAAGAAAATAATGATTACGGGGTAGTTAAAAAATATTCGTAAATCAAAAGCAAGGCAATGCAATGGTTGAATTTCTACCTTAAAAAAGAAGCTTACAAGAATCACATGGGTGGGATTCCTATATAATTTGTAGTATTTCATTCGGTAATCTAAACGTCTGTGAGTTATACGATGTTTCCACAAATATTACATCTTATCTGTAGCGGGAATAAACATTCGCAAAATAGACAGCGAACAATATGAATGAATTGTTGAAAAAAATTGTGAACACGGTGCATAATTAACACAATTATGTAAGAAAATCGTTTGTTTTGACCGCTATCAATAATATTTTGACTAATCCCGCATAGCGAACATTAAAACGAGCGGTCTCAGCTTCTTTTTTCTCTGTCCTACGCAGAGGCTTCTTAAAGGGAGACGGAAAAGCGTGGAGAGTAAAAGCGCGCGCAGCGCAAAGGAGCGCGCGTGAATGGGGGTGGTTGAAGCCCAAGGGGAGGTGGGTTGTAGCCGCTGTGGAATGAGAAGGTGGCGATGCAGTGGCAAAAGAAAAGTGAACTGGGACGAACGGAAGAAGGTGTGAGAAAAGGGAGAAGAGTGGCGAACGTGAAGGATAGAAAGAAGGGCCGAGTAGAAGAAGGGCGGGGATGGAGAGGGAACAAACCGAGGCGAGTTTGGGCGAGGACATTGTAGGGCATGGACATGTGAGATGTCGGGAATGTGGCTGGGCAGGTTGAGGCGGGACATTCTAAAGATGCCGGTTGGTTGATGGATGATTCCGGGCACGTCAACTGCTGTGGACAGTAGTCCCGTTAGTGAATGTTTTTAACAAAAGTGATGATGGTTTTCCACTTTTGCCGGATGGTGAGATTGGCCACCAACCCACACGTCGTCTTGAGAAGAGTTTCGCTCTCCAGGTATCTTACCTAGTGGGGCACCGCTCCAGCTGGGACAAACTCAAAGCTCCAGACTGATCTACGGACATGTGTGGTAGCGTAGTGCATGAATGTATGCAGTGGGAGAAAGGAGTGGGATGAATGGACTGGGGATGGCTGAGCAAGGCTGGGTCAGCTGATCAGGGTGGCGAGGTGTGCGGGGTG
>BOPP01000055.1:2871785-2888369 GCA_017312745.1 Gryllus bimaculatus
CCCGCCCCTCCCAGCACCGCCCCGAAGCCGATTTACGGCGTGCCGGGAACTGCACCACCGCCCTTTAAGGGCGCCGACAACGCGATCGCTGAAAATCTCCCAAACGCGTTGCTACGTTCCGTCCCCCAACGCCACGCCAATCCGGGTACGATCTTGTTCAAGCATTGTAATGCGAAGCTTTATTTGATTGATTTGATTGTTTTTGAAAGGATTTCAAATATTTAAGCGATAACCCAGTAAATTATTCACTGGATCACCTGCTCAGAGGATTGTTTTCAGACAATGCCCAATTCTATTTTCTCCACTGAAATATACAATGTGAAGAGTTTTTCAACAGATAAGCGAAATATGTGGTTATTATTTACGACACGTTTAGAACATACTGTTTGAACAATAGTTCTACGCGTCCATAACAGCCTAATTACAGCAATCTAGAAACGCGATGTATTAAGTATTACGAATAAACCGTAATTTTTGTTATTTAATAAGAAATATGCCTGGTGGATTATCTCATTTGTGAGCGTGCTCACTTTCCATGATACGACCCCGGGTTCGATTACCGTTCAGGTCCGATTATAGCGTGCTTTTTCCTTGCAATATCCCAGTAATTGTTGTTTTGTGCCGATGAGAAAATTCACTTCTCAGGTTGAGAGGACTAGAATACGGCATGGGGATGTCATCGTGATATCCAGAAGTACCCAATTAACCCATGGCAGCGAGGTCGGAACGACACAGGTAAGCTATGGCCCATACACGGGCCGACGCGCCAAGTACAAACATTAAGAAATACAGTGGATTGGCTGCTATGTGTCGGAATTACAGGACTTCAAAGCGTGGAAACAGTCCATCGCACGTTCTGTCATCCATTCCGACAATTTCCTATTAGAAAATGTTTAACTAATGTTTCTTATACTGGGGAATTTCATGTATCGTAAGCATTTCGCTTGAGCAGGACAGTTAGCTCGTTTTTAATTATATAGCTCGTGGGACTTGACTCGTGCGCAGCCTAGTTGCGACAATTTGAAACCCTAAAAATGAAAATTTCAGAGAGCCCATTTTACACTGCATTGCGCTTGACATTCACGAATATGTT
This sequence comes from Gryllus bimaculatus, assembly GCA_017312745.1. Taxonomy (NCBI): domain Eukaryota; kingdom Metazoa; phylum Arthropoda; class Insecta; order Orthoptera; family Gryllidae; genus Gryllus; species Gryllus bimaculatus. Next base: position 2,872,879 of record BOPP01000055.1, read on the forward strand.
CACGCGGTAACGAAGTGCAATCACACCGATTAATCGATGTTACGTGCTATCTGGCAAAGTAGATAACACTTTGTTAGGACTCCGAATAGGATATCTAGATTTAAGAGAGCTTTAAAGGGAAATTTAATGATGCGAAAAGACGACACTGGCTCTTTCTTTAATCTAACCTCGTTTTCTAATGAAGCTCACCGTATTCGTCTCCTAAAATACAGTTAGAAAGTTGTCAGCTCATGAAAAGTTCAAAATATTGTCAAAATTGGACATTGAGATCACGGGATTTGGTCGGAGTAAATCAAAACATTAAATCATTGACTGTGCCAACGTTTCGGTATGTTTTTATTACATCATCAGGGCTGGTGTGACTTTGCCCTAAGGGGGACTTCTCCCGGATGGACCCTCGTTCTGTGCCCACTCCATGTGATATGAAGTTTTGCTTTACATGTCTATAACATGTTATACTTTTTTGTATCTTTTGATAAGTAAGGCTGGTACAATTTGTTTATCATTTATGTACGTTTTGTGTTCCAATGGATTATTAAGTGTAAATGCCATATGCATTTTTGTGGTGTTTTCTTTATATTTATGACTTGCCCTGATGATGTATTAAAAATATTTCGAAACTTCGGCAAAGAAAATTATTTAATGTTTTAATTTACCTCGAACAAATACCTTACTTACTGGTTCTATTTACTATTTGTATTTACGAAGTCCGTGCGGTGCAATATCACTGGCGTTTCGCTTTCTGCTGAGCTCACGTAAGCTGTGGCGGGCTGCAGAGCATACAACGTCTTAGCTCTTAGACTTTTGATTACTCACAAGGATTATCCACGCGCTGACGGGTGACAAAACTGCTTACCCGAGAGAGAAACTGTCTTCTACCGTAACTCACTTGTAAGGTCTCGCGTCGCCTTTCCTCTACGCAACGCCGCCTTTAACATTTCTTAGAAGTCTTAGCCTTTTTGTGGTCGTCTAGTCTGCTTCGTGCTTCCCTTTGGAGCCAAGTGACGAAAGCTTCATTGCCTTGTAAGGCTTGATTGGTACAGCTGTTTGAGGGCTAATGCGCGTGATTTGGTGAAATAAAACTTCAGAAATTTAACAAAAGTTTATACAAGAAAATTGAAAAAGTACAATATTGGAGATAGGTTTTCTTCTTAACGAAATCTGTTTTAAAAATTGGAAGTACACGTAAGCTTCCGCGGCTCGAATCCATGGATTCTCGGCTATCCGGGAGACGCCGCGTCGTTGGCTGAGGTGCCTTGGGCTGGGGCACCCCAGCCAACGACGCGGCATCTCCCGGATAGCCGAGAATTCTTAAAAATTGGAAGTTTAAATAAAATCAAGATAACTTTTTTGAGAAATTGAGTATTTTTCCCGCCATTTTATTGAAATAAAGGCACTTTATAAAACAAATCCTTAAAAAGGCTTTCCCTTTTTCTTCAAATGTGAACCTAGAATGTAGCACAGGACGGTTAAAACTGGATCATTTTCATTGAAGTCTCTGAATTTTGGAAAATTGCAAGTTAGAAATAGTGCTAGAGACTATGCTGTTTTACTATCACTAGTTTAATATTCACCGATATTCGACCTCTATTAGATCATCGCGTGCAGTATGTCTTTAGAATTAAGAGCTACGAGGAATGGCCTATGATACAATGTAATCTCTAACTTACTTCGTTTTCTCCAGAAAATGTTCGGCATTGCCGTTTTGCGTACATATACATACGTATTCCTTATTTTACGTATCTTGCATTATTTGGCGTGTACAGTCGTCCCTTCTTCTGAGACTTTTCACTTCAGGTGCTTTGTGGTACTTATCAGTCTTCGCATCCATCACGCTGATGCGCCTCGTGAGCGTATAGACTCCGTTCAATCATGTAATTGATTTTTTGACAGCCATTTTTGCCAAACCATGTTGGCTGAGTGGTCGGTATCACGATGTTCTTAGAATATCTACTTAAGGGAACATTCAAGTTATAGTTGTTGCACTGTTCAAATCGGCAAGTAAGTGATCAGATCATCTCGCCTGACTAGTCCAAAGTTTAACGTTAATTAATTACAAAACTAAACGACGAAGAGTATCCAATTTTGGCAAATCCAGACTGTACATTACATGTTACTAGGTCGCGACGTATTAGCGGCGTTTACTGAATCAACCTGTATACATTGAATTCGGGACGAAGGCTACCCCCACGCTGGTCCCCTGCAGTGCCCTGAGCGGCCCTTGACGGTTCAGTCCGGTTGTCGGAATTTTCTCAAATAACCTCTCCCATGAAACAAAATTCCCAAACTTTGAAACGAAAAATATTCTCCAAAGTACGGACCTACGACGAGTTGTCCCTGACGCCTGTCGCTACGCCTGTCGCTAATTTTTCTCTTTTTCATACAAAAAATGAGAGAGAATGACATCTATTGTTTCTTTTTTATTCATAATAATCGAGAGAATATTTCTATCTTAACTGGGAAAATAATTTCCCCAAAAAATCCTCAAACATTTCCCGTCCTTTTATGTTCTCCATTCCTTTCCCAAAACGACCCCCCCCCCAGAGTGCGAGGTTCGCGGACCGCGGGAACAAATGTCCGCAAGGCCAAAAGTGTGCGTGTGTTGGTGTGTGTAGTTGGAAGGGCTCCGGTGGTGTTGGCGAGGGAAACCTATCTATAACTGGCAACATTGGATTCAACAGGCAGCAGCAGTGCTCCGATACGACGAGCATGAGTTGCCAGAATTCACAAGCTTACACTGTCTCCATCTCGCCAACACAAACCCAGAACACTGTCTAGCCTATGACGCGTCATTGCAGTTTATGGTGACAGTGAGTATTCCCATTGAGAGTGAGTTATGTTATCACTAACAATGTAATATTTTGTTAGTATGTAGTTCTGTAATGGAAAAAAGAAGTTGGCAAGGCCGGAGGCGGCGAGCGGCGAGTGGACAGCAGATGGTGACTAGAACGCCGTAGCTGGGGCTCGCAGAAATACCGTGTTTTACTGACTAAAAGACGCACCTTAAATTTTAAGCATTTTTTATGAAAATATATTTTTTTTCAATTATAGACCGCATCATATAAATAACATTTATTTTTTTCCATTTCGAAACTACATACTCACAAAAATATTGTACTCTTACCTATAACACAAATCACTCTCAATGGGAATACTCACTGACACCATGGACTGCAATGACGCATCATAGGCTAGACAGTGTTCTGGGTTTGTGTTGGAGGGATGGAGAAAGTGTTTGTAAGTTTGTGAATTCTGGCAACTCATGTTCGTCGTATCGGTGCACTGCTGCTGACTGTTGAATCCAATGTTGCCAGTTAAAGGTAGGTTTCCCGTGGCATAAAATATAAGGCTATTATTGAGACTGTCGAGAAATTAACACTGGATATTTTTATATTAATTGCGAATGTAAGACGCACCTGAATGTTGGAGGCAATTTATCAAAGAAAAAAGTGCGTCTTATAGTCCGAAAACTAAGGTATAGCATTATATTCATGTTGTATAAGACTCGACTATCCTTAATGATATGCAGTCAATCTCATGTTAAATTTACTTCTGATCGGGAAGTCCTAGGTTCGAGTCCCGACGTTTGGAGGACTTTCGAAACTAGCTTGTCAGCTAGTACGGATTCAATCGCTGTGTGGAGGATAATTCTAGCAGCCGGCTGCTCTGATTGATGGTTACTAGTGGTTTCTCCGATCAACACCAGGCGAATGCCGGAGCAGTACACTAAAAAACGGGCCACGAACCGCGCGCCTTGTCCTATTTTCACTCCTATTTCCACACAATTACACTTACATGAACTACACATCCACACATGTCGGGAGACCCGTCGGAGGCTTAGAGCGTCCCGGCTGGAGCGGTGCCCTGCTGGTGGGAGATACCTGGTTGGGGAAAACCCCACTAGCTGACGGTAGGTCGGCGCCGGATCTCACTATACAGCGGGAGCAGTTCGTCGCGACCTCCTCAAGAAAACATACAATACACTTACGGGACCTTTGTAGTTGATGTGCCGGAAATCATTAACAATCAATCATATTAAATTTATTAGGTGGACGTAAGCCTGGAAAATAGAGGCTTTTTACTAGATAATTCACTGAGAACTTAAATTGACGACTCCATGAAATACAAAATTTCTCTTTATTGTGTGCCGTTTACAAACTGCTTACAAATGCATTCTCGTAACCTGTCATACAATTCACCATTGTTTGTGTTTGCCTTGCATTTTCCTTATACAATTAATGCGTGATTTGTTCGCGCTCTAACTCCCTCATAAGCCTTTCAAGTTACCCCACGTTGGATTTGAATAAAAACTGTTATGAAAGTCATCCTTTTGTTTAGTTTTTAGTGCTATCGAATAACCAGTCATACAAACAAAGTCAATTCCGTCGTCACATTTGTAGTATACATTTGATAGAAAAGCTGATGTAATACAAACAGGCGATGCATTTCCTGCAAAATCAAATTGCATTAGAATAGCAGTGATGTCAGTAGTTTTATTGCTCGTCTCTGTCCTTTCAAGATCAACTCTTTTCGAGAAAATCAAAACATGGTCATCTCCTATCCTATCCTACACATGACCTACCGTAACCTTGCGTTGGTGAGCCACAAATCATTTGATTCCAAAACTTTTGAGGCAGTGGAGTTTCTTGTTATACATTAGCACGCGATATTATATCTACATGTTTATTGACGTCCATGATCAGTTAGCTAATCAATTGACGTACCATATGCTCTTTTAGGAAATATTACATAATTTACTCTACATTTTTACAAATCGGATTTGAATTTTCTTAAAAAATGCTAGAGGTGTTTCAGTGTAACTTCGTAATGATTACTAATTGTATGTTACTCCTCGTTGCATTTTAATTTTATTCTTGGAAAACCGAAACAAAAGGATTATAACCAATATCAAATTATCGATTAAATTCCAGAGACCAAATCATCCCAGAAATAACAGCTTTGTTTATGGGAAATTTCAAGAACACAGGCGAATTTGAAAGCCTTAAAGGGAATCACAAAGCCAAGCCTAGCATGCCTGACAATTACAGAAATGTGGACTGAGGTAATTGCCATTAAATGAGAAGCAATTACACCACTGATTGTTTTGGGACGGCGCACGAAACGGATTTCTCGGAATGCGAAGCCCGGATACGAGGAAAGTACAAACCCTCTAAAAAAGCTGCGATATTTGTGACGTCGTGATATCGCGGTTCTTTGACAAGAATTAAAGTTCCAACAGTTGACGGAAATTGTAAGAATTGAATTTGTAAGCAATATTTTGCGACCTGTTTACTCAATTGGTGGGTGATCAATCAGTCCCAGATCCCTTATACTAAAAACTCTTCATCTTATCAGTAGCCTGGAGACAGATACTCATTTGATTTCAGTGTTTACCTTTCAGGCAGAATCTTTCTCTCTAGCCTGGGACTCATTGAATGAATACTATGATGACTAATCTAAAATTTTAGATGAGTATTATCTCAAGGTCTTTTCATCTCCTCCTCTCTCTGGAAAATGGCAGTACCTCCTTCCTAAGAAATTTGCATAATGCTGGAACATCTCAGTGGTTGTCGGTCACAGCTGTTTCCTCGAATGTACCACGAGTTAAAACAACTCAGCAGTTTTTAGTGCTCAGCAATGTTAGACAATAAACAAGAGAAGACTTTCTTCTTTCAAAGGCGAAGTCTGACGTTGTCCACTTGCAAAATATATTTGATTTTCTTTCACTTTGGACTATAGCCCTTATAACATTGGTCAACTATCATATTGCGATTTGACTTCTACCACAGTCAACAAATTGAAATGTCCTGCACAATCTTCAAACTCTGAATAGGTGATTCAACTTGAAGCTTCATTCCCAACCTCCGGCTTTCTATCTTGCGAAGCGTTTCTAGAGAACATCCACTCAACAAATGCATTTATTTTCGAAACCTGAACGTCCAGGAGAAATGGGACATTCATTTAGCTCCAGTGCTTTTTTTAGGTGTTGGACCATAAAAGCAGTATTGCACCGACGTTTATTATTGACATGAAGTTCGATAATGACGATTGGGAATGTCGCAAAATTAGGGATCGCTTGTCCATAATGAAAGAAATTTGGGAAGCCCCAGTACCGTTTTTCATGACTGCACATTTGTCCTCCTTAAGCAATGATTTACAACATATATGGTGTGCTGAGTATCTTCACTTTGCCATGAAGAAAATTTCTAAACATGTTCATCTTCTTGAGCAAAAGTTAATTGATAGGACTCTTAGGTTAGGTTATAAATAGTCATCTTTGGGTGACATTAAAAAGCTCTCCTCATTTATAAGGCAATTTGTTTGTATGTAGCCAAGAATTATTGCTTACATTAGAAAACATATTTGCAAAGGATTAAGCCGGACAATACAAGATGCTGCTTCAACATGCAAAAATGTTTCCCAAGCTTGCACTCGAACCTACGAGATTAGGTTTAGCAATTCACGAATCTACTGCACCAACTCCCCGATAGCTAGTTACAGGCCGAGACCGCCCAGCGCTCGGTGGGTCGCCAGTAACCGGCTGCCTCCGTGTCCGGCGAACTTCAGCGCATGATTCGTTTGTCGCTTCCGAGTAAATATCGGATGTTGAATTGAATTGAATTGGCCTTATTTTACGTGGCGAGACTCGGGCCATCAGGCCCGCTCTTCCGTCTGACCACGCAAATTCCGCTACGCTCCTTTCACCAACTAGGAGAGAAAGGGGCGAGAAACAGGCAATTTTGAATTTAGCTCTGAGGCGTCATTTAGGCTTGAGGATCTTTTACATGCAAGTAAATCTACGAACATGGGACAGCCGGCTTTACTTCCCCTCTGAAGGAAGGAAGGAAGGCGTACGAAGGATTTTTCGCCTTTAAAAATCCACGGCTTCGATCGGGTTTGAACCCGCCAACTTGGGTACAACAGTCCAGTCCGTTACACCATCGCCGCCGCGGATGTTACGTTTCAGGATTGTAAATAAAATAATCCATCAGCAATTTTCATTTGAAAAAAAGCAATTTCTAAAGGAACTTTTAAATGTAATTTATACTTGATATCATTTTCAAATGCAAAGTTCATTTCGGCTGCCTGATTCACTGGAGAGGTTTGACGTGTTTGGAACTATTGACGTTCTTCCTATGGATTAAAAGAAAGGGGTTTCACATTTTCACAGGTTTTGAGATGCGACACAAAAATGTTTATTAAGTTAAGTAAACACAATTTTATTTTTGATATTATTATTATTATTATTATTATTATTATTATTATTATTATTATTATTATTATTATTATCATTATTATTATTATTATTATTATTATCATTATCATTATTATTACTTCGTATTCCAAGTCTTTTGGTATATACGCTGGAATTATAAAAATAATAATTATATCTACTTTTTTTGCATATTAGAATAAATGTATTTTTACATGTTCTTCCCCAATATTCAATTAATAGTCACTTTTCAGTCAATAAATTATGGAAATTGTTTGGTATTTTCAATTATAATCAATATATTACAATTAGTTGAAAATATTGCCATCTCTACAGTGGGGGCAGATATAAATATCCAGGCGGCGGCCGAACGTCGAGCAGCGACAGAGCTCCTGGCGGCGATCGAGCGCGCGGCGACGCTCGGCTGTTCTGCACGTATGCACGTAAGGTTCCGCGGCTCGAGTTCATGACTTCTTGGCTGTCCGGGTGACGCCGCGTCGCTGGCTGAGAGGCCATCGCTTCGCCTGTTATATCGCAGGCTTCCTCAGGGTAGTGACCAATTTTTATAATTCGTCACAGGCTTCCTCAGGGTAGTGACCAATTTTTATAATTCGTCACAGGCTTCCTCAAGGTAGTCACCAATCTTTTTAATTCGCCACAGGCTTCCTCAGGGTAGTGACAAATTTTATTATTCGTCACAAGCTTCCTCTGGGTAGTGACGAATTATAGTAAAATCGGTCACTGCCCTGAGGAAGCCTGCGATATGACAGGCAAAACGTCGGCCTCCCAGCGAACGACGCAGCGTAACCCGGACAACCAAGAAGCCAAGTTCTTCACGTAACCGAGGGGCGGAGGGCAGCCGGACGAAAACTCCGTTAAACCGGGATCTCCTTCCGACAAAGCGAGGTCCCGCCATCCACCGTGTTATTTCGTCCGAATGTGGAGATGTGTCTATATTTTCTTATGCTGTCCAGGAACGAGATATAAATCCAAAAATAATGAAACGGTATATCTATATTTTGACTAAAAAAGTTAAAGGTGCTATTCCACCTATTCTCAAATTCCGCATACAGACTGAATTCTCATATTCAATACATCAGTTACGGCACACTTGACGTCAAGTAAGAGCACGATTCCAACGAAGAGGCTGTCCGTCATCAATTATTTGCTATTCACACGTTGCGTTATAGAACAACAATTTTTATATTCTTGATATGTAAAGTAATATTGCAGTATATTATATATATATATATATATATATATATATATATATATATATAAGTAATACTATGTGATTGTAGTGTTTGTGAATAATGTTTTTGATAAAATATATAATTAATTCCGATGTTACATGATAATAGTTTATTCATAGATAGATAGATAGATAGATAAATAGATAAATAGATAGATTGGTTTATTTAGACTTCTCGGCTACTTGAAACATACATTTATGTATATTGTTTACATCTGTAGGAATACCCTATTTAACTAATTACAAAATTAGTTTTCTACTTTTATGTATTTTATAATTTTTCTAATATATTATTTAATTTGCTCACAACTTTTTATTTTAAACTGTAATTTATTATATAATACAAATCCTTTGTCAAATAATCTGTTTTTTTGCCTGTACAGTCTTACTGAAATTAATTACTAAATGTTGAGCTTGTTTTGTTTCCCTTGTTGTTTTATCTTCCACTCTTTGGATTTTGTTCACCAAATCTCCTGTTATTTGATTTTTAATTAATTTAAAAATAAAAATTAGTGTCTTGTCATGAATTCTGTCTTTTACTGACATAAATTTCAATGTCTGGCATATCTAGCACTGGAGTGCATCTATTGGATTGAATTATTTCTCTCATGGCTCTATTTTGTTGTAACTGAAGTTTTTTTAATTTCATTTGTATATGGCTCTAACGAGTATTATAGCACAGTAATCAAAATGTGGTGCAATTATGGATATATATATATATATATATATATATATATATATATATATATATATATATATATATATCGAACATCTAGATCCATTTATATATTGTCCAATTCTGTTTAAGACATAAATATTTTTCAGTTTTCTGTACCACGTACTCTATATAGTCTTTCAAATATAGTTTACTATTGATAATTACTCCCAAATTGTATTTTCTGTAAGTCAATTGTGAATAATTTAGTTTCCCTTACTTCTAGGTTTCTTCCACTATGTAAAATCATAAATTTAGTCTTTTCAACATTCATCATTAATTTATTTACCCTCAACCATTCTTGTATTGCAATAAATACACTAAGCAGTTTAAATTCAATTTTCGCTTCTGTGTCTCTAATTACATAGAATAAGGTGTCATCAGCAAATATTGAATTTTACAATCATTCTCAAATAAGTTTCTTTTATTCTTGAGTTTAATAAATTGAGTTAATATTAAGCCATTAATGTAAATTATGAACAATATTGTGCCCAAAACTGACCTTTGTGGGACACGTAAATCTGCTCTAATTTCTTCTGAGAAAATATTGTTACATTTTACTTTGTGTTTTCTGTTGATAAGATATGAAATTCACCACTTTTTTACGTTACCTTTCATTCGGTATTTGTACATTTTCTCAGTTAGCTTTGTCCTGTCAATAGTTTCGAATGCCCTCTAGTGGGACTAAAAGATAACTCCTGCTTTCTCTCCTGAATCTATATTAACCTTCCATTTGTCTAAAACAGCTTGTATCGCTTGTATAGCTATTTTAAATACTTTTTACACAGCATTTTTATTTCATCGCAATACCATTTTCTATCATTTCATTCTGTGTGGTCCTTGAATGTCTTAAATGATGCCACCTCAGCTAGGGTATTACAACGGATTTTAGAAATTCCTCGCTTAACTCTTCATTATTTTCATGTTTTAACTGTCTAATATTAAATCCTATTATTTCTCTCAATTGATCCTCTAAAAGTTTCCTAAAATGTTTTTTCTTGAACAGTGTGCGCTAAGGTTTGGAAGATCATGTTGAGTGGTTTCGTTCAGCAGCATTTATTCTTTTTTTTATAGATTTTGATTTATTTAATCGAAAAATATTTAACACTGTATATGACATTTAGGGCAGAAGATCATCTGCGCACGCTTTCTTGACATCCAGTATCCCCTCCCATCATTTTAACTGTAAATAGTTGAAAGATGAGAAAAAGTGAAATATAAAAATAAATAAATAAATAATTTTAAAAAGCGGAAGATTAAGAACACTTTAAAGAACTAGACATTTTCGTTCCCGAGTTATAGAAAACTTATTACGACCAACTAACTGCATATTTAATTTCTCTGTATTGCTAACAAAACCGTAACTCGTACTTACCTCTTCTCCTACTGTTACTGCTACAAGCAAAAGGAGAGTTCAACAAAACGTGCGCATAATGTAGCTTCATTTATGTCCAGAAGCAAAACAAGGAGCCATCCCAGCATTTGCTCAATGTCAGGGAAACTAGACAAAAATCAGATCGGGATGGGGGTTATTGACCAGGAAGCTGCTGTAGGCCACTAATACTATCTAAAATTATTTATATGTATTTTAATACTAATTAAAACAGACTCATTTCGAATCTCTGTAGCTGTGTAATGAATTTTCATGAATTTAATCAAGCCGATTTTAAACTACGCCTTTCGTGGCGCATATTGGCCATTTTCCGGGTGCGGATTTGATGGCTTGCAGCAGCAATCGGCGGCGGGGGGGGGGGGGGCGGGGCGGGTAGGGAGTGAAGCCAGGAGGGGCTCACGGGGCGAGGCGCCCCATGTCTTCGACCCGTTCATGCGACACGAGGGCCAGCCGAAGCGAGGGCGGGGCGGGGCGGATCGAAGCCTTGTTATTGCGGGCGCGTCAATAGGGGATGCCTTCTTCGTGCGTGAACGTTTAAACACACGCTTTTTATACGAGCGCGGGATCGCGCGCGAGGGGCGGGGCGGGTGCCTGTCCGCGACGCAGGGGGGCTGGGCGGGGGCGGAGAGGCTGGGCTGGGCCGGGACAGGACGGAGCGAGATGGGCGCGTGGGGGGGGTCGGCGTGTCGCCGCAAAGGGGGGCTGGGCGGAGGGAGAGCGGGTGGGGCAAAGGTGGGTGGGGCTGGGGAAGGGCGCGAGGGGTAGGGCTTGGTGGCCGTGCTGCATTGGAAGGACCAATATGACGCCTCACCCACCCACCCTCAACCTCCGGCACCACACACTCGGCCTCCGGCGTAGGATAGAATGCCCTGTATCACAAATGCCTTCACACCTCGCGACGGTGACCTGCGACCCCACGACTTGTACTCTCCCGCTCCACCTCCACCTTCACTGTGCCTTCCGGAGGTCTCCCGAGGCCTCGCAGGTCCGGGTGGGCGCTAACGAACTGTTCGCTTTAAAAAAAATCGCGCGCAATTCCAGAGCAACGAAGTACATTGAGAAGCGAGATTCCGCGGCTGCTAGGGGCCGTCGGCGGGGAAGGGGGCGCGCTGATTGCTGGCGGCACGAGGGGACTTGGCTGCAAGATTTCTAATGTTGCGGATTTGGAACAAAAGCCTGCGCATCTGGAAAAGGCATGTTCATGAAAACGGTCTGCGAAGTCTCACGTTTATATGTTGCGCGTTCCTTTTTTTTTATTCGCCACCAAGCTCTAACTGCGCTAACCCCGTGCACCGCAATGTTTCTAACATTCACTTTTTTTATGAGAATTCTGCATAAGCTCTGAATTATTTTCTCAACACATTTGCTTGGCCGTTTCTTCTTGGCAACATGTTAAATTATTTAATATTATATATAATTTCACCATATCTATGTTCTTCATTACTGTATCGAATAGCTGCAATTTCTACTTTCAACGCGGAAACATATTGAGAAGCCTTTTGAACAATAAAATTAACTTTGTGATTTTAACTGTTTTACATTTCTTAAGGGTGAAGTTGACAGTTTATGGATTAACGAATAACAAACGATATAAGACGAGTCCTATTTATTACTAGGCCAATTCAATTCATGTATAGAATATATTTTACTGCCTGCGTTATAGTATAAATTGGTTACGTTAAGTGCTATCTATTTTAAGCTAGTAAGTGTATTGTAATGTTTCCACAGTTTGTTATAAAAGGAGAGCATACGAAATTATTATCGAATATGTACCATTGATATCTCGTACTCAGTGAGCATGAGGATGCGATCAGGTTTACAGATTAACCATGGTAGACCAATTAAGGTATCTGAGCGACATCGTACTATAAGTTATGTATTCATTATTACGATGTACATACTGTACCTACTGTAAATTCTTTAAGAATTGCTAATTTTGAATTGCTTGTTCCGACAACTATAAATAAGACAATAATATTCAAAAGTACATTGAAACATGAACAATATAGCTAATTGTTTAATTAGAAGTCAATTTCCCGTTATCTTCTAGCGTACGTGAGAACTAAATAGAGCTTTCAAAACGCCCATTTACCATCATAAATCACGCATTGATCTAAATGAACGATCGTAAAAATTGCCGATTGTTCATCATTCTTTAATTCCTTCACTAACATTTATCACTCGCTATTTCAAAATACACCGGCTAAAATAGCTAAGGACATTACTGCAGTACCTGTGACCGGGAGGTTCTAGGGTTCGTGTTCAGACGATGGCAGATTCTTCGAATTCAGCCACTTATTAGAGAATTCCAAAGGGCGGCTGTTCTGATCGATAGTTTTACGTGGTTTCTCTGTTCAACAGTATGCGTATGTCGTACTCTAACAAACAGGTCACGGACAGTAAGATATTCCCTTTCTCTTCCTTGTCCTATTTTGTCCTTACTTGTTCCCATATTACTTACACACAAATTTACATGCAGTGCACTACCGCACAAGTCGGGAGAACAGTTGGAATTTTAGAGCTTGTTTCGTACTATGCTGATCGGAGACACCTGGATGGGAAAATCCCCTCAAATCGACGCGGAAACGCAGGAATTTCCCACCCAGCGGGAGAAGATTACTGCCACCTCGTGGGATAAAAACATGCACTACGGAGCAAACGAGCACAGCAGTTGACACGCCCGGAAACACGAAATAATCAGTCAATAAAGTTAGATAACTACTTCGAAATTAAAAAAAGAAGGATATATCATACCAGCCCTGAGGAAGACCACGACAGGATGGTCGAAACGTCGGCAACTCAGCCTTCGACGCGGCGTCACCTGGACAGCCCAGATCACCTACTTCGAAATTAGACGCTGTCTGGAGGAGCATTCTAGAGGCCGGCTGCTCTGTTCGGGAGTTGTAGTTACCGAGCGTTGTTCTCTCTGATTGATAGTATATGTTAATGCCAAAGCAATACCCTGCAAGGATGCTAAGGACCAAGTACGATCTTTCTTTGACCATTCTTCTCTCGCCTTGTCCTTTTACATATACACTTACACTCAGCCCACCAAACACGTCGAGAGACCGAGGAGAAGCTTCGAAGTTGTCCCCGCTGACTGGGTGCCACGCAGACAGGGTTACCTGGAGCGGGAGATTAAGATGACGCGTAGTTCGACGCAGGATCTGACTTTCTATCGCGAGAGGAACACCGCCAATTTCGTTGCATGACCAACGAAGACGCAAAAGTTATGAAATTTTGCGATTTTCAAAATATCAGGGACTTAAACCATTGGAATTGGGATTTTTTCAACGTTCTTTAAGCTATCCGAAGACAAAATTTAAAAAAAAAGATTGGAGCAATTTTTGAGGAAATTTTTAAAATGTTGAGGCTTCATATAAAGTACCTCCAAATATCAAAATAAATTTCAAACTCGCAGAGTCTCGAGTTTTTTCAAATAAATCGGGGAAAATCGATTTTGGAGAAAATGGTCAGAACGGTTCAGGTCTTAGTGTCGATCACATATGGAAGGACGGACGAACGACGCACGGAAAGTTGTTTTGGTGTCAATCGATATTTCGGTATCAACGATCCACGAAACGGATTCTGACTTCACATGTTAGAGGAAGTAATTTACTACATGTAGGGACATGACCTATCCACTTTTTCGTTACTAGAGTCCGACATTAGGACTTTTTGGGACGAAAAATATCCGATTCCCATCACATGATTACATTTTCTCTTTACTACTTGTGTAGAATAGCAAGAAAGGAAAAAGAAGTGTGCAAATTACTATACGGTAAACATATACTAGTGATACTTTCTGTTAATCAATTTTTCTTCATAATTTAATGTTTTCAGCATATAAGATGAATAAAATATGATAGTCTAGTTTTAGTATGCTTTACAATTCAATACGAATCAAGAGAATTATAATGGTAATGAATAGTAGTATAATCTACTTACAGACAGCTTAGAAGTTAGGTCTCTTAAAAATGAGTGTTTTTCCCGTTTTCTAGTTGATTCATTTGGCAAATTGTCATAAGATGTTGAGTTTTGCTTCTAATAGTAAATAAAAACTTAATCGTTAAAAAAAATAAACTAGTCTAAAAAATATAAACTAATATTTGAAATGTTTCTTTAAGTTTCACCGATAAAAGTAATTAACGTACCTTTCATAGTTTTGTAATACATGTTCCTTCCTGTTTTCAATGTAATTATCACAGCAATACGGAAGTAAGTACCGAAGCTCGTATCATTAACTTTCGCTTTCAGAACAGATGTTGAAGCAAACGAATATCGCAACCTGCCCACGACTAGTTCTGGGTCCGAAAAACAAAACAAAATAAAAAAAAACTTTTTTCATCAATGCACACGATCGTCCACCGATTCGACAGTAACGAATCCTCTGTCTCGATTTTATTCCACCGAGGGGGAGGGCGTTAGTTACGTTAGGCTATTTGCGACCGCTTGCCTGCAGCAACGGAGCACACGGCTTGGGGCAGAGGGGGCGGAGGGGGAATGGACGGGGAGCAAGGCGGCCCGCGCGTATTTTTTCGCGGCGGGCCCGTAGCGGCCCACGGCTCCTCCCCGCCGCCGCACAATTACAGAACGCGAATGAAGTGATTTGGGTGCGCAGTTGCAAATGGGAAGTAAGCGCAGCCCGCGGCGGCGCCCGATTAAACAAGTAGGCCGCCTGCTCGGGTCTACGCCCCCGCCCCGCCCTTGCGCGTCCCGCAATCCCCACGCCCCACAAGCCCCCGCCTGCCAGTCGCCACGAGAACACCGTTGTCGGCGGAACAAATGTCGGTACACGGCCGCATTGTTTGCGAACATAAATTAAAAAGGGCCGCCTGCACCGTAAAAACACTCGTGCCGTCGTCCCCGCCCCCGCTCCCCCGTTCCGCCCCCCCCCCGCCGCAGTTGTATCGCCTTG
>BOPP01000055.1:2903904-2919017 GCA_017312745.1 Gryllus bimaculatus
ACCGCGTCCCGACCGCGTCCCCGAATCAATTTCGACAAATCGGGAGCGTTTTTTCGTGGGCCCACCTCGTGCCTCGCGCCGCCCCCGCACCGCCGTCGCCGCCACCGCCGTCCCAGGGGGGGCCGAAGAGGAAGCAGCGGGAAACAGGGCTCCGGAGAGGAGGAGAATCGATGCAAACAGGAGGCGGTCGGAAGAGAAAGGGAGAATTGGGGCAGAGGAGGCGTGGAGTCAGAACGAGGGCCAGGAATGGAGGCAACAAGTGGGGGCTGCCAGGGGCGAAGGCTGGGCGCGTTGCTTGAGGGGGAGCGGAGTTCGGCGAATCGCAGCCAAGTTGAGTGGAGAGGCGAAGCGTGGAGTTGCGTGCCACTGGGAAATGAAACAATAAAAGAGTCCCCCTTCACACTGTCGCACTAGTTTTACGGTACATGAATCTTCGAAAAGATTGCACTAGCGCCGGAAAACGTGACTCACTACGATTACTGCTGTACATCATTGTCGATCCCCAGGCAAGTACAAAGTGTTAAATATTTAATACTATTGTAGTCGCGAATTGTTCGTCTGGGAGCACACGGACATACTCCTGCACATACCAGGGCTCAGTATTATTTATCCCGGGCAAGTCTGTATGACAACTTTTGGTGGATCAGCATTATTCTGAAACCATTTTCTATCCCCCTGTTGCTAATCCTGGGGAGATGGACGATGGAATATTAATAATATTGAAGGATGAATTATGACACAAGCAGACATACACAAACACTCCCATGCTCAAGGAGGCACTCAAACCCACGATCATTCCGTCATAGATCACCACGACACTAATGCCTTAGCGGTCTTGGCTATCCGGATCGGCGATCACACATTTTAATTATATATATTTCCTGCAAGGGGACATCAGCGCATATTTCACGCTTTGTGTAACATTATTCCTACGCCATTGACCATGTCTTATCAACTGAGTCGGAATCGTGCAAATTACCGCGCGCCTGCCGAGAGAGGATGATAGGGGTGAAGCCTGCCTGACTCCTACACGTGCAACGCGCTGCTGAAATTCTGGTAACCACTGGCGCCCACGGGCGTCTGCGCCAAGAATATATCCAATCAAATTAAAAACACCAAACCGAAGCTTCCAGAAGATTTTGAATCTGTTGATCTAATTGTTCCGGGCAATCCTCGCTCTCTTTATGCTGTAAGGCCTCTATACCGTAGCAATCGGCTCAGGGAAATCAGATTGCTAGTCTCCGTGGTAAACGGACGCATGCTTGCCCCGTAACGTTCTTCTTGCTTGTGTGTCATTCAAAATCCTATTCTTCGTCCGTTCAACATTACCACGAATGTTTATGTTGTTTAAATGTGTAATTCAATTTTGCAGTAATCGTCAAAAATAATACTGATTTTAATTTCATAATTTCTATAATAAGTTACTAACTGTGCCGGATGTGTCGCGCGTTCTCCCAGAACTCTGTTAGTATCAACTTAAAAGCGCGTAATGATGCGGGTTACAAGAAAAGTACGCCTCCTTTGTGCGGGTATTCTTTACAAGCCAAGTGTTCAGGGTCAACGCTTCAAGCTACTACGTCTGCGTGCGTGTCTTTTTATTTCACAGGAGCTGGTGAATTTAAAACGAAACAAAAAGTTACTTGTTCTATGCTTATGAGAGTGATTATACACGAAGAGTTCAGCGACCACGTTCCATTCAAATTACCCCACTGAATTATCTTAGATTTCTGTCCAAGTGTATAATACTATACCATTACCGAGTCCACTTTCAATTTATTCATACACTAAGCCAGACACATCACGTTACTACTAAGGAACACAGAACAAAAACAGGTGAATGACATTTTCCGAAATTAGAGTCAATGACTATTCCAACTAGATGACTATTTTGTACCGCCAATTTTGTAAGTGCTCCAGATTATTTGCGGCTGTTTAGATGCAAGTATTTCATAAGATCGCAATGAGTGAGTCCGGCGTAAAGAGAAGTAAACCACAACTATGAGTCCATTACGATTGATTTGCATATTTTCAAAGCCACTTGAGGCACTATTTATGGGAATGGAAAAAAATATTGTAAGTATACAAAATACAAAAGTTCAGGTTATGGACACCGCTTTCTGTGCACGGGACGTAATTCTACCTCACGAGAAGAGCCATGGTGCTTTTACAACAGAAGTCTAGCAAAATTAGAATCTCTAACCAGTCACAGTACCATGTCGATCCAGCTCCCAATAAAAAGTTTGGAAAATGGATTATCTCTAAAAGAGACTTTCCAGTTCAGAATTATTAGCAAGATGTGCCTGAGGTGCGACACAAAATGCTAACGAAAGCTTACTTGGATGGATATAAAACAAATGTCCCAAAGAAAAATTGATATCAAAGAAAAGATTAGATGTGGCTGTTTGCAATACTGTTGGAGAACACAATAAAGAATGCTGTGCAGCTAAATAAACAATGAACATAACGAGAAAACAAGTGTTTTCCAAGAATTACTTACAATTGCAGCTCGACTTGACAAAAGAAGAATTTATGAAAGTGAGCGCTCTTACTCAACAGTAAATAAATCAATTAGAAATAAAACTAAAGCTCACAAAATTGAAAGATGAAATTAATAAAAAACGAAGGTAAAACATACTGGTGGCATCTAGATGTAAATTTAAGTGTGAAATACAGAATACAGAATATTTTTAAGATCTCAATAAAAAATCATTTTACTCAAAACTATATTTTGTTACATTTGAAACTTCCCATGCCTACATAAATATTGTTAAATTTTTCTTAATTCTTGCTCAAATATTGTATACATAGTAATGAATAAATTGTATTGTGCGTTTTTTGTCGACCATTAAACATATTAACAAATACATATAGAAACCAAACTAAAAAGCTGGAAGAAAAAATACTAAGTTAATATTGTAAAATCCATGCTCGTATTTACTTGCAATTAATTAACAAGTTTAAAAAAATTACATTCAGAATTTCAAAAAAAATATAATGCTAAAATATAATGGAAAATGTTTTATCCAATCGTGTTTTGCCATAAAAATTAGAATAAAAATTTATGTATCACGAAAACTATTTATAAATATACACCATTATATATAAGTAAATACATTGCTACAGCAAACAAACCTGGAAAATTTTAAGAATATTGGATATTAAAAGAAAAATAGGCTTTATGTCCCTTAATAGTTTAAGAAATCAAATTTAAAGATACACCATTCTTATTTGGAGAGTTTATGCGTCATACATTATGCCTAGCTCTTTGATGCCCTAGCTCGCGAATTATTGTACCAATTGCAGGAGAGGAATCTCACGTACTTATAAAGAAGCATAAAAATCTACAGCAGCTTGAAGACCCAACAGTGCCAACTGTTCACAACGCATTTTTTAACATTTCGCGTGGAGCAGTGCCTGCATAAAACAAAAAATACCACCACCTGTTTCAACATTGACCAATAAAAAATTCCGTCAAGAAAAAAATATATCAAGTGATGACTATTTCTTAGAAATTCAGTAGTTGCGACCTTGTGTGCGTTATTTGTAATTATATATAGAGATCCTTATGGATAATTCCAGGGGAACTCAGTACGACCGCACACCCGATCATGTCAAATTTTGTGAAAACGACAATAACTTTGTTTGATATGTTGCAAAGATTTATTGGTCAAATTTTCAGCCTTCTACGATAATAATTTTCGGTTTTACAAGCAATAGATTTTGAATGGATAAAAGGCCATTTTAGACATCCTTAATTTTGTTTTACTCATAATGAGTCAATTTATCTCGCAAAACACACCAAAATACATTGATTCTAAATGAAAATATATCAAAGAATCGATTGGTGGTGTTTTCAATTATAAAGTTTTAGTCTCTACTAGTCAAAATGGCGGTTTTTTGAAAGAAGTCAATTTTTTATAAAAAATTAAAAATTTCATGTCGCTCATATTTTTAAAATTATCTAACAACAATATAAGTATTTGTTTTTAGATATACTTTCATAATATTAAACATTTTTGGGGGGAATTGTATCTGAAACCATTTTTCATTGATTTTATTGGATTCACACGGTTGTAGAGATGCCTATTGTATTTTACTCATTTCATATCTCATTTATTTTGCTAAAATCATGGAAAACTACATATTTCTGAAAAGAAATTGAATGAAGAAAGTATAACAATGTGTAAATCATCATTGAATTTATCCATAAATTATGTTATTTAATTTTAGCATGTATTAGATATAATCAATAATATTTGACGGGATTTTTTTTGTTAATTAAATCAAATACCAGAGAATAATTTCCTTCAGTACTTATGTTTTTACATTGTATAATACAGTCTGAGCGAGGGACAAACTCATGGAAGTTGCGTGTACCTGGAACTGTAAATCCTTTTTCACTTGGGTTACAATTGAGATATTCATAAACTTTAGTTTTTCAAACAATTTCACATTGGATGTTTTTAATGTGATTGTTACAAAACTCTAATAATTGGTCAATATCTGTAATCTGATTTATCATACGGTCTGCGAAAACTTTACTTTGTTGTCTCTCGTTTAACAGTAGCACCCACACCATCGTTCTCAGTTTTCCCATGAGAGGTAGCAAAAAATGTCCAAGTAGCATTCATATTATGCAACTTTTTATGCTCACATAAGAGCAAGAAGTTATGATAGTTTGTCAATTATGTGTCGTCTTTTCATAATTTTCCCATCTGATGAGGAAAAGCCAGGCGATGCACAAACGTTTTTTTTTTTTTTTTTGCAATTTCTGCAAATGATCTCCCAATCATCTAAGTAATATTTCGCAGTCTCAACAGTATGGAACGGGTTAGGATAGTATTTTGTGACTTTATTTTCTCTGATGTTTTTTAATTGAATCGTTTATGTCCGAAACCCGTCAAATGCCAAAATCTAAAACACGCTTTAGAGACGGATTATTGTTCCAGGAGGATAGACATATCGTTTATTGCATATTCATGTGAAACATATTCATTTATGAATTCCTTTAATAAAACAAATATTTTGAAATCTGAAAAATTGGTAGACTTATTCTCAGTTTTCTCGGAATGTAGAATTTGGCGTTTTACGGGTTTCTGAAATAAACGATTCAATTGCACCCGCAACCATTTTACGAAAGCGTTAAGGAATAACAAATAAAAAATCTTTATCTTTTTTCAGCCACAGCCGGGCAAGCGGGGTCCATTGAACCCAGGTCTCATAATCTACGTGTATTATTGAATTTTATGGTTTTGTTTGGTCGATTACTTGACTGCATCTTGTCAAAGAGACGGGCAGATGTTGGGCTGTGGAACGTCATTTCAATGTAGTGTTATCTGAGACCAAGTGTGAGTGTTTTTAAGAATGACGCCTCCGTAGACGCTTTTTTTGCAGGATAGTATGTAGCGGGTTAGCTAGGGTCAGGAGAGTGTGTTTTTGAAGTTGTGTGCGGTCCCGATTTTGTAGGAAAACGAACAGTGACAGGTATTTTGCTTTTTTTATTTAGAAAATATGAGCTCATACGATTATTTATTGTTGATAATGCAAAGCATTTGGTTCTTCCACAAAATGCAAGGATACAAACAGGATTGAATAACACGTTTCGCCTATCAATAACACACGTTATTTGGGAAGAAGCACCTCCCACACAGACAATTTTTAACAATGCCAAGAAAGATGTAATTTTTGCCTTTGGAAATGAAGTAGGAAACGAAGAGATGTAGCATCTGGTCAAAGTCAGTACGTAATGAACCTACCCTGATAAACAGTGTTCACGATCTGTAATAAAAAATATTTATTTTAAAATCTAATTTAAAGTATTTTGAAAAGTGTTGTTAAATTAAACAACTTTATTAGAAAGTTATGTTTCCTTATTCGCGTCCTAAAAGTACATCTGCATGCAAACTCCCGTCGCAGACACTCTTGAGTCTGTTGGACCCCGCTCGCCCTGTTGCGTCTGTAAAATTGGTTGCCCGGAAAACGGTTAAATAACAGATTTCATTCGGGAAAAATCTCTATCTGCAGTTGTATGAAGACGCCAAATAAAATTTGAACTTTCGCAATTCTGGAAAAATGAGGGATGTCAACGAAAATGAGACATGCACCTTTCTCTTAAGAATCCTTTACTCTATATAAGGCCAAACATTATCTAAAATATTTGCCCCATTTTTCAAAAAAATTTGAAAATATTTATGCTTCATGTAAATCCTTCCCCCATAGTCAAAATATCCGTATGAAACTTTGAGGGCCTCGAGTTCAGGTAACTCCATCCAGGAATATCAATGTCGGAGAAAATTGGCTAATTGGTTCCGACTCTAGCTTGGACCACAGACTCAAATGTAAGGAGAGACGGACAGCCGTTGTGCCGTCAATCGAATTTTCGGTACCACGGATTCACAAAACGTAGGAAGTAATTTACTTTATATAGTAACCAGATTTATCCATTATTTATACCGGCAAAGATCAGGGCATCATCTGATGTCACAGGAGTGTTTCAGATCGGGAGGTCCTAGGGTTCGAGTACTGACTGTGGCAAGAATTTTGACACCAGTTGGATAGCTAGGTCGAATTCAGCCGCTGTCTGGAGGAGAATTCTAGCGATCGGCAGCTGTCATTGGTAGTTTTCCGTGGTTTCTCCGATTTCCACCAGGCGAATGCCGGAGCAATACCCTAATAAACAGACACAGACCGCGCGCGATTTTTCCTTCCTCTTCGTAGTGATTTCCTCTCCTCTTACTTACACATACGTATACTAACATGAACTACGCTACCGCACATGGTGGGAGACCAGCCAGGTACTTTTTCGACCGCTCCCAAGCTGGTGGGAAAATCCCCGGAAGTCAAAGTAGCTCAGCGCCGGATCTTGCTATCCACCTCGGCAGGATCACCCCCACGTACCCCGATCAATATACGCATTTCACGTATGGGACTAATGAAATTAGTATTTAGCGCGCCCGGAATCACTAATTAATCACTAACAATCCACTTTATCATTACCTGGACCAGGCAATATGAGTTTTCCGTAGGAAATTCGCCGGTTTCGGGCGCACTATTCTCTTCTTACGAAGTAAGTGCGAGAAAGTAAAATGAAAATACAGATATAACAAGTGGTGTACGCCAGCTTTCGGGTCAACGACCCTATTCTCGATCAGGGTTTTTGTGCAGGTTCCCTGATTCTGTCAACAAGTGTTCATATGGCATTTTGTTTTGTTTCTGAGCATAAATGTAAATTGACTCTCTGTTTACATTTTCTAGAGTCCGGTGGGGGTAACATTTATTCAAAGTTACGTTTCCATGGTCTTGCGGCAATTTCTGGAGCTTTCACAATGGGCAAAATGAGAGAGAATAGCCAAACATTTTAAGCAGATTAGCCTTTCTAAATAGTTTTTATTATCCGAGAATGAGACTTTTTACCATATTCTTCTTGCCAAAACTGCTCGTCTCCACCTGTTTTGTAATTCAACTTGTATGTGGGTTAGAGTAGAATTCCCAGAATTTAAGAGAACGTTCACAGAATACATTCCATCCCACAGTACATCACTCACGAATTTAACTGTTTTTGACGTTAAATAAATAGATCGCAATGTTCACGGATGACATAATTCGATAATGTCCCTCGCAACAAAGAAAAGGTCACACAAAATTACGGATATTGGTAGTTGAGTGCTTCAATATACCGAAAAAAGATCTGATTTGCGTTGCTTTGACAAATTTATTCTCTAATTCCACAATGCAATATCACGTTGCGCAGTAGCAGACCAGAAACTTAAAAATATACCGTAAAAAATACTTCAGCAATGTAATTAGTAATTAATAAGAAAAAAGGTAACGCCAATAAAAAATAACGCTACTTTTATTCGATCGTAAGGGCATTAAGAAATCTTTTAAATTACAAGAAAGTGCAATTACTTTTACATTGAAGGACCTGACTAGTAGTTTCACTCTAAGCCACTTGAAATGAACCACTATAGAAAACGGCATGTGTATTGACAGAATGATATTTGGATCGTTTTGGAGAAAACTACTTTGATTTCCGCATGTTCATTTATGGTCGGGAAACTGTACATAACGTACCACTCCCTGCCTGTTTTCCTTTTCCTCCCATAGGTGTTCGGGAACATACAAACCGAAACGACCAATTCGAACGGAAGGAAAGGAACGAACGAAGGGAAATAGTGGAGCCCCGAAAACTATTTCTTGATAGGTCCACTCTACGTATGGGATAGTGCGATAGGGTACGCACGAGGTTCGGCCTAGTAGGGGAAGGTGGTGGGGGGTGGGAGTGGGGAGTGGGGGTGGGGGGTGAAGTGGGCGTGCAGAGCAGGGCGCCCGCTGCGCGCCTGTTTCATAATGCATGCGCGGCCCCGGACCCATTTGAATATTTCCCTGATCACCGGCTTGTTTGGGCAAACAAAAGCATCGACCACTGCTCGTTATCCAGGCACCGTGCAGATGGCCATTCATCAGGCAGGAAATTAAGGTCATAATGAAGTTGTATCGCGACACTATCAGCGAACGTCCGCTTCTGCCCACGCACCCCGCGGTGGTTCCAAGGAGGAACAACGCACCCGAGCTAATCGCTCTCGTGTGTTGCCATTACTATAGCACGTTTGTCTTTCAACTAATGATGACGCGAACCATTTGATAGCATTTGATAGCTTACGGGGTTCTCACTACTTACATATTTCTTCGAACTACGTATTCGTTTTTAGTGTGGAGCATATATACTTTCTTACGATGCGGGAAAATACTGTTTTGCCCATTCATTGCGTGGATTCAAGTTGCTATAACATATTTTCGTGTATTTTTCTGTAAGCAGTCGCCCAGGGTATTTTCACATATCTAGTGGTTGATAACTGCGAACTTCTTGGTGTTCTCTTGTTTATCTCGCATGAGTCAACTTATTTTATGTGGACAGGAAAACTTGAGACATTCGGGCTTAGAAGTGGTTACGATATATTTCTCGGTTGAAAGTTGATGAAAATACGATTTTCAACAAAAGAATCTAGTTTTAAAAAAATCAAAGATAAGTAAAGAGTCTCTTCAAAGTTGAAAATTTGAAAGAAGGGAATAAATACTTCCAAAGAATTGCGTATACATAACAAATTTGAAACTTGTTTCTCGCACATTCTAACGTGAGAACCAATTGTGTGAAGTACAGCAGTCGTCATTTGGAATGATGGTATAATACCCTTACTTCGGAGATATGAAACAATTTGGTTTATTCCCACTGCACTTGTGTTATGTTCTTGGATAAATGTTATCACATCAATTGATACAATAAATTCTATTATATTGACTCCAAACCCCAAATTCTAATTGCTTCTGCCAATGCATTGTATTTATAATTTAAATAATCTCTATAAATTCTATAAATATAAGTATAATTTCACTACATGAGTAGAGTTGACGGATATGACATCATGTAAAATATAGTATATTCAATGTTTTCTCTCTAAAATAGTGTACTGCTGCCTCTCTAAAATGAAACGTTCCATATTCTCTTCTAAACATTACACATGATTTTATTGTTTTTCGCGTAATTAATTGCATAAAATCAGACATTAATTAATATTTGAACTGTTTTGTGTCCTTCTGTTGCGGAAGTTATAATAGACGTCCAGGTATCACGTTGTTTTTCGATACAAAAGATTGATTTTATCAATACTTTCATGTCACACATTAATTTAACCTGACATACTCTTCACAGGTTTTCCGCATTGATTGCTTCACTCATATTAATTAATTACTTCGCATTGTAATTAATTGAGAATACATCGTAATCAAAGAAAATATGCAAGAGCTGCACCGAAAGGTAATCGGAGTTGATAATAACGACCAATACTTTTGCGTATATAAAGTGTTAAACAATATATATTGCACTCTCGAGACGATTTAAATATGCAAATGAGTCCTATAAAGTCGAAACACCGTATGACATTACCAAAAAACGTAGGTTAATTGGAATTCATTGTAGGCAATTGCATCAGACTGTTTAATAGGCAATTACTAATATATAAAACATGAAAAAGCTTATGATTTATTCTTTTCATTTCACTCTTCTTTGTACAACATTGTGTCTCACTTTAAAATTAACGAGTACATTTTGTATGGAGAAAATGTTTCCTTTCCAATCGGAGGAAAATTCCTACACTTATAGCATTAAAGAGTGTACTGTTACAATGAATTAACTTCTGAAACCTTAGTTTCATTTTTCTTCTTCCAACTTTCCAGCCAGAACAGCTACCTATCAGAAAGTAAGAAACCAGCAAAACTTTCATTTACCAGAAAGAAAAATAACTTGACCGCGTTTTAGTTTACTTTTATTTCCGTCGCAATGGAATGTATAAAAATCTAATGCAATAAGAACGATCTTCCTGTCCAGTGCAAAGTAAGACGTACAGATAATATTGTATAAATATCATATGCAAAATCGTGTAATTACTTCCCTTGAAATGAAAGCAATTTTCAACATTCGTCTTTCTAATTTTTAACCAAGAGTTCCATTACCACCCACCACTTTATTTGTGTAACCAAATATTTTACTCAACCGACATCATTGCAATGTGAGATTTGAATTTTGCCAAATGGGTTCCCCACGTGTCGCGTTTAACGAAGTAATGGGCAACCTTATTACTCTCATAGCGAGATGGAGCTCGCCGCTTAGCGGCTTCCCTGCGGCTACCCTCCCCCACAACGCACCCATGCGCAGCCAAGGCGATACAAACCGGCGCGCCACTGGACGAAAAATCGATTCCGCATGGCGCACGTCCGAATATGATATGACGAATGGGAGCTCGTTTGTTGGCCGTGCAGGAATGACTTGCGACACGGTCGTTCCCTGCGCTGCCACATTCCCGCCCGGCCCGCGTCGCGCCGCCCCGCCACGACTCCCTCTCCATCGTCGACCGCCAGCTCGCGCTCCACGCGCCGTACTCCTCACACCTTTCACCTGCACCAGTTGTGCTAATTATCGCTCCTCGCACCAACGCTTTGCCGTTGCCCCTCTTGCTCTGCCAACCGCGCTCTGCTCCACACCAGTGCTGCTTAGAGCCCTTGTCGGCTCCGCGCTCTTCTGGTTCGACCTACTGCCGCTTCACACGCCTTGCATTCTTCACGCCTGCGCATTCCGCGTTCTCGCCACTCCGCGCCTCGCCATCTACGCGTCGCTACTGCTTACCTGCCACTCTACCCCTCGCCACTCTACCCCTCGCCACTCTACCCCTCGCCACTCTACCCCTCGCCGCTCTACCCGTCGCCACTCTACGGCGGCGAAGGTCCTAGGATACGTGTCACGACTAAATAGAGCCAGCAAATCTGGGTTGTTCGAAATCAGCACACCGAAATACTGAAGCTTCTGTTTTTCCTCATCGCACCTCAGCTGAGTCGTAAACTGTGACGCAGTGAGGAAAAGAAAATTACTCGTAATCATCGACAGCTCGCACAAGGCCAGGTGCTGCTTAGTTTTCCCTCAATTTTTGAGTATATTTAAAATTAGTAATATAGATTCTCCCGTTTCTTCCTACATAATAAAAACTCATTTTTGCAAATATCACTAACGATATATTCTTTAACGATTATGTAATTGCAGAAAGATCGTCTGTGGATGAGGAATTTTACCCTCATAGAAAAACTCGAGACACAAACGTCGGACCAGCAACAGCAATTGTCTACGTCTCGCATTGCAGAAAGTAGTTCTCGTCGAGCGCAATGTTGGCATTTCAATCCCTGAAGTTGAGCAACAGCCACCAATCACTTGTCTTGCCTTATGTAGCACTCAGACCATGTTTTCCGAAGGCGAAGTTTATTGTGCGTTTCTAGCCCCCGCCCCCGCCGCTTAAAACTTTTGTGTACTTGACTGTTTGGTGCAAAAGCGAACCGTGTAGCTACGTAGTGGTACATTAAACATGCCCTTCAGTTCCGGAGAATCGGAAGTTTACTCATTTAAAGCGCAACTTCATAACAATACTAAAACAGCGTAAGAACATCAAGGTATGCTTAAATAAAAAACAAAAACAACGATACAGAAGAATATTCAATTGAGAGTTGAACTGAGCAGGGTCATACTGAGTTCACGGTGTGCTAGCAACGGATGTGATGGAATAAAAATGGTAAACGTATGTATCCCGTCCCCACTATAAAACCTGTGATGGAAAGCATATTGAAGTGTTAATCAGAGCACAGAATAAGAATGTCCAATTATCGAGATTCCGGGCATAGTAGCGCACAAAATATCCGGTGAATCACAAGGACATTTTTCCTGCCTCACTCCCCTCCTAATTTCCATTCCCTTCTCCCCTCGACTGAAGCCAGCCGTGACACTCATTTCTGTTACATTCCCTCTGTTCGAGAGAACATGTTGAACAGTATTGTACTGAAAATATTACAAACGAAACCCGCGGGGAAAAAAGTTGTTGAATTGAAACATCAATACTTGTTGGACCAAGGTTACTTAATATATTACATATAAGTACATTATACATAATTTAATATGCACACCTTGCTATAGGACAGTAAGTGTCGTACAAGCAATTGCCATTGTATTGTATTGTATTGTAGCGTCGTGCGACGCTCAAAACAGACAACCACGTGGAAATCGGCGAAGCATCGCCGGATGTTAAACAAAGCGCGGAGTGATGACGCACTGGGAATTTTCGTGGACGTAGCGGGCCCAGAGCGGCTTTGAGGAGGAGGCAATGGGGGCGGTGGGTAGAGCCAAAAGGGTCTATATAAGGCCAAAAGAACAATGCCCCAGTCTTCTTGTGCTAGCGGCGTCGGCGATAGGTGAAGCGCGTGTCTGTGCGTGTACGTGCACTAAGGAGAGGGACCGGCAATTCATTGTCGTGACTTGCGAGACGCGTAGATGGTCTCAAAGTAGAGCAGCTTCATACAGGGAACATCAGTGGTATGTTGCGGTGTGGTAGTCGTTCTTAAATTATCTCTCCTTGTAGTGGGGCTATTTATTTAGTTTGTTGTGAGCAGGGTAGTTGTTAAATTGAGACTACGGTCTAAATTGTTAATAAATCTCATGTTTTACGAACCACTCTCGTCTGTGTTCGATTACACCCGTATGACGCTACAGTATTCTGTTTTCTCAAGATGCAACGTCCCTTTGCGTAGTCCTTGTAGGCTGTAGCCAGTTCGAGAATTTTTGGAAACGCCCGCCTGCAACCGCCTGCCCGCCACGCGACGCCTTCTCGGAAAAATTACACCATTTAAGTTACTTGATAACTTATTCTCGTCACGAAAGTTCGCAGTTTCCGGCGAACGATTACAATACTCTCTCTTCTTACGAAGGACGAGGACGTAAAATTATAGCACGTAAAATAATCTTTCCGCATAATTCATTAAGACTTGTCACGTAACTCATTCTCGTATGTTTAGCACGCTGCAAATCTCTGCAGCTTGCAAACATTTCCAGTCTGTGCCAATGTTTATTTTATTTTTCAAAGAATAAAAACAGATTATTCCGCTTATGCGTCTCCAACCCCAACAAGCGGATCACCATTCATAGCTTCAAAATACATTTTTATTGTGTGAACACATTGATGGTGCTGCGCAAGAACGCATTTCTCGCATTATTTGTCACAGTTACGAAATATAGTAATAAAAATTGAATTGTAATAGATGTTTCCAATGCGTAAAAATGTATGGCCTTGCTGGGATTCGAATTTAGGTTCTTACGATTAGCAATACATCACAAT
The DNA here is from genome assembly GCA_017312745.1 of Gryllus bimaculatus. Lineage (NCBI taxonomy): Eukaryota > Metazoa > Arthropoda > Insecta > Orthoptera > Gryllidae > Gryllus > Gryllus bimaculatus. Next base: position 2,917,608 of record BOPP01000055.1, read on the forward strand.
TACAAGAATCGCCACAGTCGGCATTACAAACATTAAACATATTTAGAAAGAAACTTGAAAATTGGTAATTTTCGAAATTTCAATGACAATGGCGTGGAATTGGAGCGATCAATCATCATATTGGTGTAATATTACCCATAAACGGAAATATTTATTCATTCCCCTTGGCGCGATAAACTAGAAAAATTCTGAAGGGTCGCTTAGTTCCTTATGTAACGTCGTGTGTAGGGATCTACACCACAAGGAAACAGACACGAGTGAGTATATACAAGTTTATATAAATGTGTTCACTTCGTGCGTTCCTATTAAATATTATAGAATCACGCAAAATATCGCGTATGTAAATTGAACTTAGTAAAGAATTGTGCGTGATGAAATAAACACATTGAAAAATAAATTATGAACTCTAGGCTAATAATCAGTTATATCATATTTGTATATAATGCTTATATATCGTACCACATCAAGAAGCAGCAAGTATCAGTGGTATCGAAAAGCTGTACAAAAATATGAATATGTATATGTCAATCCTTTATTGTAGAGTGCTGTAATAATCATAGCTCACATACAAGAACATGCAAAAAAGAATTATTAAAAGCTGTAAAAGCAGATGTATTGCTAATCTGTATTGTTTATGTATGCTATGTAATCTGTATTGTCTATGTAGATATTGTTATCACTATTGCGTTGTTAATTATCAGATCATGTAAAATTCAGAAGTTGAAATTGTGGAAATAAGCCTAAGATTAGACTGGGCAAAACCAATTTCTTAATCGAGATATCTTCATGGAAGCAGTAAAAATTGTAGGATGGAGACCTTCATTGCTCATTTGAAATTTTTTCCTGTATGGTTTTTACCTGCGAAAAAAATGCTTCCCGATAGAGGAGTCCGTAGCGTCAACGGCTTGGCAGCAGCCGAGTGCAAGGTAGAGGGCTGCGGGATCTAAAGATAGACGCCCAAACAAGACGGACTTTCGACAGGAAATGGTCGCGGGCCAGGCAGCGCAGGAAAGGCTTTCCCGCGCGGGGGTGGGCAGTAGTTACTAGGAGTTCAGGTGACCTGGACTATAAAGACGGCTGGCGAGATCGGGCGGTGTGGTAACGATTTTGGTTTGCTCGTAGCATAGACCACAAAAACTTTGTCCCCAGGCTGGTGCGGAGTGCCGAGCGAACGTGCGGTGTTCGAACGAGTTCGACAGGGTGATGTAGTTCTTCAAACACCATTTGGGCAGATCGGTCAATCTATGCGGGCACACCAGGTGCCTATCTCGGGACCCGCGCTTGCAGCTGGCAGTGGGCGGCTGCATGTAGGCGTCGCCCGAGGGACTAGTAGAGGAGGGCTGCAGTGGTAGCTCTGGCAAACCGACCTTAGAGTGAGCGGGATGTGAATATGTACAGTTGTGTAAATAA
>BOPP01000055.1:2951481-2964533 GCA_017312745.1 Gryllus bimaculatus
GAACGCTCTTGGCACCCTCCGGAAACCTCGCTCTCTGGCCCTTTCAGAATAGCAGTATATAGAACAAGGTCATGCTGAATGAAATTGTCCGTTTGGACGCGTAGTTGTTAAAGTAACAATAAGCACAGATTGAAAAACGAAATAACCTAATATGCAATATTGGCTCCGTTATTTGCATGTCCGCTTATGGATCTCCTAAGATCTACTAAAGCACAACTTGCGGTAGATAAGAACAATTATTTAAAGATATCATATGTTTATTTTAATTGAACATTGATACATTATATACGTTCTGGCAATTCACAAGACACTCAGACTACTGAACATCGAAAACATGTACCGGTAGCTTCGTAAGATCCCTTGTTTTAAGTATAAACGACAAAAATGTATATTTTCTTTTATTCAATATTCTAACACGAAATATTGCATCCCTTTTTTCATATTCTGTGATGGATCTACTAAGATTAATCTCTTTACCAGGCTTTAGAAATTAATTAATGAATACGTAAGAACGAATAGTGAGTCATTGTTTGACGCAAATCTCTCCCCCATTGCATAATTGCCTCAAATTATTACAGCAGATCCAAATAACGTAATTGTAAAAAAAAACAAAAAAAAAATAGAGAAACTTACTTTTTTTCAAATCGCCTTCTGCAAAACAGTGCATTCCCGGACCCACGCCTCGCGTATTCCCAGTTCCGCCAATGTCTACTTCGCTCCGTCCCTCCCCGCCCCATGCAACACCAGCACTAGCCCCGCCGCTTCACCCTGAAGCCCTCGATCGAGTTCAGCCGCTGTCTAAAGGAGCACTTCAGTGGCCAGGAGCTCCGATCGCACGTTTTACGTGGTTTCTCCGATCAACACCAGGCGAATGCCGGAGCAGTACCCCAACGAACGGGCCAAGAACTGCGCGTGGTCTTTCCTTCCTGTTTCTGATCCTACCGTCATCCCCTACTGACACATACACGCACCACACTACCACACATCCTTCAGTCTCCTCAGAGATGAGTAGGGAACAAAGATCTTGTCCAGACCAGGGCTGTGACCGGCTGGTGGGAGGTACCTAGACGTGGAAAACCCGCAGGCTGACGTAGATCGGGGCCGGATTTCACCATCAAGTGGGAGAAGACACCGCCACCTTCAGTGATAAAAACATGATCACAAGAGTTGACGCACCTCGAAACACAGAACAGTCATTCAATCGCTCTTTGGCGCATCGTCCGTGCACACCCTTCCCATTCCTTTTCAGCAATGGACTCCGCACCACCTACCCCAACCCCTCCCATTCTCCGCTCTCTCGCCCGGTCCTGCCCCACCTCATACTCCACCGCCTCCCACCGCTCCAATAATTGATTTATTGTTAGTGATTTCGGGCGTAACTACAGCTAAGGTCATTAGTTCCGTAAGAGTAGTGCATGCTTTTTCTCAGAGGTCGACGGTGGTCTTCCCCCGCAGGATGGCGAGATCCGGTGCCGACCTACCGTCGGCTAGCGGGGTTTTCCTAAACAGGTATTTTCCGCCATCGTGAGACCGTTCCATCCGGAACAAGCTCTAATCTCCTGACCGATCTCCCGGCATGTGTGGTAGTGTAGTGTATGTTAGTGTAAGTGTGTGATCGGACAAGGAAGAGGTAGGAAAGATCGCGCGCGGTCCGTGGCCCGTTTGTTAGGGTCCTGCTCCGCCATGCCTGCAATGACTTCAGTCGATGCCCTGCGCCGTCACTCCCGGTCCCACGGCTGCAGCCTCTCCTCTCTCCCGCGCGCCGCCCCCACCCTCCCCCGCGCTGGAGCGAGCGGAACGAGCGAGCGGCGCAGCGCCGGCCCCGGGCGCGCGTTTATGGCGCGCATAGGCCGTTTATGGCTCCCCGCAGGCGGCGCGTCTTCCGCCCTTGGCTCTTGATGCGCCTTTACAATCGCGGCTCACGGCCGTCGCCGATGTTTGCACCGCTCTAACGAGAGTTGCGCTGTCAAGAAGCGCGGCGTTCCGCAGGGCCGCTGCAAAAATTGAGAACAAAGGGCCGCGTTCAGGATGTGAGTTGGGCTCAACGCTACACGTTTCGGTGGAATAAACTCATGGCTTCAATGCAGTAGGCGGTTGTCTGCTGCCTATGCCCCCACAACATCTTTGAGCACGAACAGAAAATCTCACAAAACGAAAATTGTAGTGCCTCGTTTATTTTTCGTTTGAACGATTATAGAATGAAGTTCGGCGGCTTATTTGTTCCGACCGTTCACAACGAACGGCGGTCGGTCAAATCTTTCATCGTTCCAGGCCAGGAAGTGTCGTTTTTCATTCCTCTGTTTGGTGGCGTTAAATAGATATACCAGTTGGAAGCTAAAAATGGTTTTCACGAGAACGCAATACATGTATGTGTTCTAGATATATAGGTGCGACTCAATTTGTATATTTTTTTAAATACATAAGAAGTGAATTGGACAGAATTCTTCTCCATGTTCGCCTAATTTAGCTAGCTGTTTGTGAGAATAAAAATTAAATGTTATTATTAATTAATTAATTGACATGGCTGCTAACTGATCCAAATTAAAACACCAAATGAGGAATGAAAATGGTCTCGTGTTGACCCAAGTATTGAACGATCTGCACTTAAATCGAATCGTAATAATATATTTTATTAATACAGAAGATATTTTATATTTTTGTGATTTTCGAAAAATCAGTTTTCAACGAACATGAGACCTGCACCATTATCTTAAGTTTTTTTCACTGTCTAACAATAAAGTTTAATAAAAAACAATGGAACCATTTGTTTAAAAATTCAGAAAATGTCCATCATGTAAAGTACGCCCCAAAATTAAAATATCTGTTTGAAATTCAAGTGGACGCTGCATCAGCCAGATCAGTTAAGGAGTATAAATTTTGAAGAAAATTGACTGCACGGTTTAGCCTCTAACTTTGTTTACAGGCAGACAGACAGTTGTTTAGATTTTTCAGTATCAAGGACTCACAAAACAGATTCTGTCTACACCACGTGTTAGAAAATTTCTCTTCTGACTTAGCATTTGAGCGTATCCACTTTTTCGTTATAAGGGCCCTGTAATAAGAGGTTTTCTACCGAAAATTCCCTCGATTTTTCGCGCAGCACTGCATAACGTACTTTCAATTTCTTAGCGAGAAAATAAAGTGTGTCACTTTCGCAACTCCTTACAAAGAGGGGAGATTTTTGAATAGATCGGTGCTTAAAGGGGAGCAGAAAAGTGTCACGGATATAGAAGTCAGTCAATGGCTGGCCAAGGAAAAGCGTCATCAGACAGATTAAAGTAAACCTTTGAAATCCCTACTACATTTTCATCATAATCTATTCTCACAAAGTCAATGTTGTTTACTAGTGTAATTGACGGCTAATCGTGAATGAATAGTATTATGCAACTTGATTATAATGCTAAGCTTTATTGCATGAGTACATGTTTTGGAAACGAGGGATGGTAGAAGCGCATGCATTAATGCAACATTATAAACGAGTTCTATACATTATTTTTGTTCAACAGCATTAGAAATGTATACGAGAATCAAAGTTATTTTTTGAAAAAAAAAAGAAATTTGATTGTATTTGTCTTCTGTTGGGAAAAAATGTGGTCGGTTGACAGCTATCTCCCCACGATTCCCTCGTTGCGATTGTTTGAAAGTACGATGTCTTTATTTGTGCCACAAAAGGCAAAAACGTCATAATAAGATATAACTTTATGAACGATTTCTTGTAACTGGAAAGGTCGTTTATAATGCTGAAATACAACACGAACCGTCTTAGCATTAAAAATTCATACAAGAATCAAAATCCATTTTGTAAACAAATTTTGAGAGCGGTTTTCAGTTGACAACATACGATGCTGCTATTATGACGTTCCACCGGTAGCACGGGCGAGACGCACGGTCAGGAACCACAGGCCAGGAGGATATTAGGTGTGGTCGGGCGGTGAAGACGAGGGTGACGGGGGTGAGGACGGACTGTGAGGGGCAGTGGAGACAAGCGCTAAGGTTGTGAGGACGATGGCGAGGAGAAACACTGGGATGGGACAGGGAGGACGAGTGAGGAAATCAGGGACGGACTGTGTCGTAAAAGCACTTTTAAGAACTGTTTCTTGCAAAGGAAACGGTCGTAAATGCTAGTATATAAAACTATTAAAATCGTATTTACACGTTAAAATCCAGCTAACGTACTTTTTAAAGTAAAACTCCCAGTCAAATTGTTGTAATTTCATGTTTTGTTCATTAATAAACAATTTAGGTACGAATATTTCAGGGACTGTCATTACAGTAAAGCGTCTAACGGAGTATCCACGTAAATAAAACCAACACTAAATTAGGGTCGTTATTTTACGCATTCATTTTTTCAAATTATTTTCAATTCTTTCATTCTCAGTCACCTATCTTGATGCACGTTTCGGCAATTTTAAGAGTTTATCAGTCGCCCCAAGAAAAAAATATCGTATCAAATTCTATCTTACGAATCGTGCGTATACACTTGGACACCTTTCGATCCGGGGGAAGAGCGAGTAAACCAATCCTTCTACAGACACGAGTTTGTTCAGAACTATCGGTGTCGAGGCTGCGAAATACTCGTAAGATAAGTTGGGAGCGCAATTAGCAGAAGCTGCAACGAAACATCGCCTCTTCTATTGATAGTTTTTCATCAGACAAGAGTGTTGTGGAAGAGAAACGACACACAATTGACGAAGATTGTTTCTCGGAGAACGAATTAACGGGTAATGAAGAGATTGTCACAGTTACCTCTGTCAAGACTAAATGAAACGTTTCTTTACGAATTTGGTCGTTATACTTCACGTTACGACTGAATCCAGGGGCTCTGATGACAACTGTGTGCTACCACAAAACTTTTGAATTTAAAAAATAATTTGTGATTTTTTAAACTTTAAAAAATAATTTTAAATGATTTGATGATAAATGATTTTTTAAATCATATTTGTGATGTGAGCATTGTCAAAAACATTGTTATCATTAAAAAAGTATAATGAAATTCCTAATCAATGCAAGAAGGGTACATTTTTCTCATTTGTGAATTATCTTCGATATTAAAAAATATTTCAATGTATTTTGTAGTTTACTGCGTTCAGATACTGCAAATGTATTTGCAGAAAAGGTTAGAAAATAAAATATTGTTAAGTTTTCTTTCAAACCTTTTTTTATACTCCTGTAAAGTTGTGAAAATGTAAGATGTACCCTTTCTGCATGGATATTTTCATTTGTATTCTATGATTTTTAAAATATGTAATATGCCTTCAACAAGTAATTGTTACTTGTTACCCGTAACTGTGTACTTCAGCTTGTGTGCGAACGACTCCCATCTTGATCAGGTTTTCTCCCAGTTTTTCTGATCCATTGAAAACATATGGAGATTTTTTAACAAACATTTTAAACATTTTAGCCAAAGAAAAAAAATGACCGTTTCCTTCGAGCTTTTTCCAACCGACGCCGGTTACCCTTTATGTTCCGATGGGACACATACTCGACCATGCACTAGACACCAACTCACGACCGGGATCCTCTGATGTGTGGTGCGCAGAACGCGATGCCCTCCACGGCTATACATACATGAGACAAGGGACAAACAAACAAACAAGTCTAAGGCGGGACTCGAACCCGCGACCTTCTGGAAAGAAGAGCAGAGTCGGTACATATTCTTAGCCACCTCGCCCATCCAGGTCGGCACCTTAGGTTTTGATTCATATATAAACGAGTGGTGCTACAACACATACTTTCTCGCGACATTATAGACGACTATGTAATATTAAAATATTGCATTTTCTGCGCTACCATCATCACATCTATTACCTGAGAAAGTCCAATTCAAACAAAGCGCCTATGATGCATATTTGAAATAATTTCGATGGCCAGGAGCAGCAATCATTTCTTGCTGTGACGTGTGAAACAAACAGGAATACATTGAATGGTACAGTATTCGCAGCAAATTATATAGAAGCGCTTTTGTCAGCGCAGCGTTGTCAAAACAATGTGCATTCACTTGACTAATAATATCAATTCTTTGTATAACGATTATTTCCATCTTTATTCAGATTTCAATTTGTTTATCGAGTAGTCATACTACATAAAGCTCAGTAGACAAAAACTCTAATATTAATAAATTAATTAAATTATAAATATTTTGCGATTGGTATTATTAAATTAATTCATTAGCTCCTTTTATATACTGACAGTCTGAAATGAAGCGCAGTAAATTAAAATGTTAAAGTATTATGATCGTTAGATCAACAACGGTGAAGTACCCTCCAAAACTAATTTAAATGCAAGTAAAGTATCTGATCTTCAAGATGATACGAAACCCTTTGGCCCTCACTTTTTAATAAAATAAGTTTATATTAGTACAGACTCTTATGGAAAAACCTTCACGACCATAGTTTTCATTAAGTGATACAAGACGTTATACGGTTAATGTAACTTTTTCTTTTATTCAATACGCAGTAATTTTTTTAGGGAACAGACTATATATTAAATGGTATATAAAATATCTCACCGGGCATTCTGATGAGTAATTTATAAAAAAATGATGTGAAATTCATCGGAAACGGAGTGGCTCTTAGCTTAAGAAATAAAAAAGAATTAAAAAATCAAATGAATGACACATTTTTTCATGATTACCATCACCTTTCTCATCTTCTGTACAGGATAATATATTTTCTACTTACTTTTGCAACAACTGATTTGGATGGCAACGGTGCACCAGATTCTTCCAGATTAGCAGAAGAATAACATTGTCCATACAAGTCCATTGTGTCTTCACGACGTGAAAATGTGTGTAGGAGTGGTTTTCTAAATTTTGATTAGATCGATTTTTATTTTAGTGTTATCTCAGTACATTTATTGTTATATCTAAACTGAAGGAATTAAGAAAATTCAAAAACTGCACTCTTTTGCCAGATTCGGTCATAAAATCAACGTTAAAATTTTTTGATACAACAATGGATTAAAAAGAGCCATTACAGACTTCGTTGAGAGTTACCTAGATTTTCTAGGAAACATGGCTTGATCTATATCTCGCGTTGGGGGGTATGTAGGTGTGAAGTAAGATAGTTTTGATGGTAGGAAGAAGCATGAAAAATGTGTCAAAAACAATTTCAACTGAGTTAACAATTAAATTAAGGGATAGTGTTTCGATTGTCCCAGTGTAGCTGATTATCTCTAACTCACCTTCGTAGCCGTCTCTTCCTAGCCTTCTGGGCGCTTATCTCCTTTCTCCCCCCCCCCTCAACCCAACGGAGTGCGGAACCCGCCTTTCCCTCCTTCTCCCTCTTCAGGGTCTGACTTTCTCATAACGATTCCTGGAGAATCGGAGAATCAACGAATTCATTTCCCCTCTTTTTGTACATAAAGTCTATCGCCAAGTGTGTCTGCCAACACCTTCCTCATCCCCACTAAATTAGCATGTGGGGTGGTATTTCTCGAGCGATAAAGGGATTCTACATTCACTACCTCCTGAGCACTAAGTGACTGCGCGTGCGTATAGTATTTTTAACGTCCTTCACGATTTTTCGTGCGTTGTACCTAGTCTACAAGTTGCAACTGTTCTTATAGTTCAACGAGATTACATTTAAATGGGAGTATTTTTTTTACTCACTATGATGATACAGTAAAAATACGTTAAGAATATCTTACGGCATTTTGATTATCGTTAATGTTCTCTGAATCTTCATAACTGGTAGATGATTTCTATTAATACGCTGACTTTTAACGGTCAAAAAATGCCATTATCAGGTGAAGACTTTCTGCACTGGATTACTGGAAATTTAATATCGGACAACATGGTCTGAAGAATAAGTACTAAGCTATATCAGGCATACATTGTCAATCTCCTATGTGATGTTGAAATTTTATATACGTTATACAGTTGTATAAATATGTCATTTATGTGAAAAGTTAAGAATCATTAGTAGTTTTAGAAACTTTTTTTAGGTATATTGTATCCAAGTTAATGATATTGAAAGACTTTGCACCAGTTCTTAATGGTAATCTTGTCCCTCATCCCCGCTTTCGCCCGCTCTGGTTCGCTCCCCGCCCCGTCTCCGCCTCGCCTCCCCCGCCTGGCTGGCGCTCCTTAGCCGTATTGATTAGTCCCCGACCGGCCACTTGCAGTCGAAAACTGTCGAAGTTTGCCGCACTTGGAAGCGATAACAATTACGCTGAAGGATGGAGTTCTTTTCCCTGGCCCTCCTCGGCGCTTACCCCCTTTCTCCCCCCCTCCCCAACCCAGTGGCGTGCGGCCCCCGCCACTGCCCCTCCCCTCTCAGGTACGGAGCTTTCTCGTAATGATTCCTGAGAATCGGAAATCACATCGAATTCATCTCCGCACTTTTTTGTGGGCGCGGCTCGAAGATGTGCGGATCGGGATCGGAGCTCGGGTCGGCGTCGGCTCTCTCCGGGCAGCGACGCGGCCGCGTCTTCGTTGCCCCCCCCGCTCCGGTCCCACCCGCCGCTGTTGCTTTCTGGCACCGTGCCATCCGCAGGAGAGCTCCTCTGTGGAGCCTTCCGACCCCGTCCCGTGATTTAACGCGCCGCCAGTCCGCCTCCGCGCCCGCACCCGACCACTCCCTGCTCCCGCGCGATAATCCGCGGCGGATTCGGGTGCGGGACCAGAAGTAGTGTGGGGTGGTGGGGTGGGTGTGCGCGCCAGGGCGCCAGGTGGTCGCCACGCTTCGGAGAGGCTGGCTCTGGGTCGAGGCTCGGGACTGAATGGCCCGGCGACGGTTTTTGGCCTGAAACGGCCGGGCGTGGGGATGGTGTGTAAGCCGAGACGTGGCATGCAGATTGAGCTGCTACATGGGAACGGGATATGTGGTGCGTGAGTTAGAGGGACAATGTGGGGCACGAAGGTGTAGACTAGGAAAAGAGGCACATGAAGGGTGCCAGTGTGCAGCGAGTGTTAGAAGAGTTACAGGTTGCTGCAGGTGAGAATGAAAAGCCAAAGGTGTGAGAGAAGAGTGAGGTTCTCGTCGTGACGGCTGTGAGGGAGACGAAGATAATGGGCAAAGCTAAAGGGATACCGAACGTTGCTGAGTGTGAAAAAGCAGAGGAAACGGGGAACAATCGCCAGACTCCGCCTGACTCAGCGTGCAGAAAAAACCGTTTCGGCAACACGCTGCAAATAGTGCTGATGAGAGAACCTCTCTATACACTACGAACTGATCGCGCAAATTTGCTGACAGTTGACCCTAGGAACACTCTTGAAAATATATAAAAATGAATGCGCGTTTGGAACTGATTTATATATTTACTGCATTTAACGTATAAAATTAAACAAATGTAAATACCAGATAAAATAAAATAAGACGTCAAATGTATTTCTTCCTAGTGATGATATCGGAGTTGAATGTACGAAAACTGTGGGGGAGCGAATTTACAAATAGACGAGTAGAAAGGAGTAACATAAATGTAAAACATTTTTTTTCAAGCTTGAACAATTGCGATCACGCACTGAAACTTGCATGAATCATTTCCCACAGAGATGGATACTTTTAAATCTTCATTCATAGACGTATAGAGCAGATTTGTCTACATTGATTTAGAGTAAGATGACGAACAAAGAAGAAAAATAAATGAACAGGTCCAGATAGACTTTTAATTGCCCCCTAGAATTTTTACCCAATGCGAAGTTGAGATCTGTGTATACAGTGTACATGCGCATAAGAATATGTATGTTCGAGTGAGAGTTTTTTTTCGTTTGTGAGCTATACAGATATGGAATTTTCCACTACACGTTCTTGGGAAAAGTAATCATTATCGACCTCTCTTTGCCCTAGAAGTTTGTAACATTTATTCTGACAAATTGTGTATACAGCGTGAAGCAAAATACTGGCAAAAGCAAATCTTCTAAACTGGTTGAAGAACTGGGATGCGGAAATGGGATATTGAAGAAATACAATATTACTTTTCAAGTTTAGGTTTTAGATCGTGCAAAATTGATTGTTCTCTGAGATTTTGAGTTGATTTTTTTTATTTGTGGTTAAAATTAGTGCATAATTATGTCTATTTCTCATAATGTTTAGAATTGGGGGCCGCTAACTTTACTATCAAGTCAGCACATCCACTGCTTAAAGTGTCTTTCTGGTTCTTTTTGAGAAGACATTTTATTTAGGCTACTGGAGGTTAAAATTATCACATTATTTCAAAATAATTCCGTCATTTGTCTAATATAAGGAAGTGGGAATGCTGCCTTGGTGGCCTCCAAACAGTGGTAAGGGAATTTTTTATTGGTAGTTGAAATGCTGCTCCATCAGCTCAAATAATAGAGCAATTTCAACAGCCAAAATAATCATGCCTATATTAGTTTTTGACGAAGTACACATTTTGCTAATTTTAGGGCTCTGACTTGACCATTCATTCAGCACCCAAACTGTCAATAAATTTTTGGCATGATTGGCTTGATGGCGAATTTGTTCATCTGGGTTTGAAATTAGTTTTCAGTTCAAAATTGTGCTATAATTATTTTTGGAGTAAGAGCTTATTTTGACCAAAATAATGTTTAAAATGATGTCAAGTTAGCATTTTCATTTTTAATTTAATTTCTCGAGATCTAATGTAGCTCAAAATTTTTAATTAGAGACGAAAATTTTGCGCTTCATGTGCTCATAATTATGAAATAAAAATCCTATTTCAAAGTCCTAGGGTTGTTAACTTTACCGAAAATAATTTTGAAGATATTGAGAAAATATTGGATTTTTAAAAGAGTTTGATACATATTGAGACCTAAGGGTCGCCAAGTCAATTAAGTAACATAATGGGAAACAGCAGGAAATCGGCGAACGATCGACGTGGCTAGTTATCGGGAATGTTGGTCATACACAGAGCTTGCGATACATAAATGGGGTGGACTGGGTGGGGAGAATCGCAGCCAGGGCAGTGAGAAGCAAGATGGCGAGAAGACCAGTTGTATGTTCTGGAACTGTTATTGCATGCGCATGCAGTAAAATTGGTGCAAACGCGTGTTTGCACATAAGCAGAAAAGAGACTGTTGAAAACGTCGAAGGAACATTGTGAGATCGAATGCGCAAATTTATTGTTGAAACACTCATTGAAACAAAGACTGACAGTAGTGAAGCACACGAGACTAACCATAACGGCATGGTGCATTGGGTGGCAAATAACCAGTGTATAAGTGGGAAAACGAGTAACAACCACATGGCTTGGCTGAGTGCTTTGAAACTGGACGTTCACGAGAACATTTTGTATAAACTCCTGCTTTCGAATGCCTCAGATATCAGTATAATCGGCCTGGACTACAATTGTAAATGAGAAATCTCATGATTCCATGGCGAAAATGATGAAAAGGTACAAGAGTTAGCCACGGCAACAAGCGATGGATAGCCTGGTGGAAAGTAGGGGGAAGGAATCTTCGAAAAGGAAAATATAAAATTCGCCGTGTATATTTTCGTCTATTCAACCATAACGTTCACAATGTTTCCCGATTTAATGATTTTTCTTGCTTAGCATCTCCTGGTGATATCACAGTAAATTAAACATGTTATGGTAATACGTTCCCAAGATATCGTGACAACGAATAAAGTGATGTAACACATCATCCGGTCAGCTCAGGGGTGACTTGACACAAATCTTGAAACGCTCAGAGTCAGACAGGGATCGTCTAGAAAGAAACTACTCCGAAGCTCAGATTTTCTGTGGCCTGACAAATCATGTGAAATAATTTTAACGAATATCTACACTACACGTGATTGATCTGTTCACGAGTTGACGCCGACATTCAAAACCTTTGTTACTTATTTTTTGAAATGTTAGACAATTCTGGGTTGGATGAGGTTATTTCTTCATAATGCATTCTGTATTAGATGCCCATAAGTTACTCAGGTGATTGATGCTCTTGTGTGATTATCTCAAGTGTAGCATTGAATGTATGATAGCAATACAAATGATGATGGAAAAATGGTGGAATGGGAACCGGGACGAACGCCAAAGCCCCAGCGGAAGAACGCCGAGAAATCCTGCCGGGAGTGGCAAGTAGTGAAGGTGCGAGTCACGACGAGGAGGAGGAAGCGGGCACCGGTCTGGCTCCTCTGTCGGGAGGACGGAGAAGTAGAGTGCGGCGAAGTTATTCGGAACGAGCTGTGGCGCGGCGGTTGAAGGTGTGGTGATGATGAAGGGGTGTCGGTGCAGGAGTGAAAGTAGGAAGGGAGGTGGAGCAAGAGCGAAATTTGGGATGGCGACAGGGCAGCAAAGCGCGCTAGCAGGAGACGTGCGCGAAGTTGCGAGTGGGTGCGAGCAGGGGAGGGAGGGGGAGGGGCGAGGGCGGGCTCGGTGCGCTTCCATCGGGTTGGGTCGCGCGGTAATTTGATCTCTCACGCGGCGCCCGCGCGCTCGCTCCACGCGTGCCTGCCACAAGAGCATCCCTGTGCTTCTGCCCTCCCTGCCCGCCCCGCCCCGCTCGCCCACGCCACGCACCCGTGTGTCACCGGGCTTAGCTCTGTGGGCAGCTGTCCCGAACCTGCTCTCCGCGGCTGTTGAGGCTGGACGCATCGCACAGTGCGGTCGCTGAAGACCGTATCCGACTACACGTTCCTTGCCCTCACCGCCCCGCCTCCTCCCATCCCTACCTCCGCTTCCCCGCCACGCTCCAGCCTGAGACCTCCCCGCCATGGCAAGCGTTTCCGCGCGCGTTGCCGCCGACGCGCTGCTGGAAATTGCACTAATATACCAGTGTAAACGATAACCGACGTCCCATCTTTTCCGGTATGTGGTAAACGAGATTTTTTAAATCTCGAATGATTTTGGAAATAGTCCACAAGAGGTACGACATAATTTTATTTCAAAATCGCAGGAAATGGAAGAGAAATCTCAACGTGAAACACAATTTCATGCTTTTTAGTCCCGCTGCAAAAATACAAACTTTTTTCTCTGTCGCTCCCTCTGTGTGTCTTTCTACGCGATTTCCGCGCCTGTCACTGGGGGATAATCGCAGAGAAACATTAGTGGAGCCCTAACAGAGACGCTCGCAGGCGCCGCTCACCACTTTGATTTGGCGAGTGGGCGTGGCGCGGGGGTGGGAGCGGGGA